>OMNV01009099.1:21420-54580 GCA_900303265.1 Brotula barbata | reverse complement strand
AACCCCCAATTTTTTTTTTTTTTTTTTTTTTTTTTTACAAAATATTCAGAATGTATAGTGCCTTTTCCTAGCAACTGTAAAAAAACAAAACAAAGTAATTAAAAAAGAAAATCTGTAGTGCATATGCTTGCTGAAACACAGAGTCAACCGAAAAAAGGAATCATCAACAGGTTCTGCTGCTGAAGCTTTATATCAATCAGTTACTATTGCTGTATCTCTGGGAAACACTGGGTGTGGAGTATGAGATTCTAAAGCTTCATTTTCCCCTGAGAAACAAAATAGACTATAGCAGACCTGTTACAGACCTGTTATATACAGTATATAAATCGTATATATACGCTGGGGTAGGCTGAACGCTACAGATGCAGTTAACTTCAATGTGAATGAGAGGGAGCTGGGATGCTTCATACAACTTTGTACAATAAAATACAGTCTCAACAGACGCTGTAAGACATCCATGCAAACTGATGTTCAGGCTGTCATTATCTGAGGGCCGATGACTCTGGGCACACTTCAGTTTGTACTGTGTATTGGACTGGATTATTGGTAACTGAGTAACTCATAGTGGACAAAATAATTACAAAAGTCACTCTGTCCAATTCCAACCTGAATTTATTGTTATAATGTGGAGGCGGCATGACAGCATCTGACTTCAACTACAGCCTGGGTTCCCTGTACAAAACCAAGCAGGAACCATTCACTACACAGGTCTTCATAGTGTAGTGGCAATCACATTTGCCTAACACGCAAAAAGGTCCACAGTTCACAGCTGGGAGGAAACAATTTTCCAAAATTTCCAATAAGCGATTAATAAAGGGATATCTAAATTGTATTCCAAGAATTCAGAAATTTGTCTTTGTTATACACCAAGGACCATGTTAGGTCTCGGGGCAGGCGCTCTCATATGGTGCAAGTACTGCTGGGTAACAGCATTGATTGCTCAAATGCAAGCTTGCATCAGTGGACAACAACCATTTTAAAATTCACTTGTTTTGTTTTTGTTTGCCAAAATGGAAGCAGTGCAGAATTTAAAAAGGAGCATCAAACAAGACCTGGAGCCAAATGCAATATCACCCAAAGGATTCACACTGGAATCCACATTAGACAACAGCATGGTTCCTGATGATGAGGTGTCCCTTGGAGTTGTGTCGTGTTGTTTTATAGTGTGGGAGTGATGCAGCTGAAGCAGTGACGATGTTAGGTGATGTAATTTACATCATTTCTATTGTTGTCCAAATTTGAGCCGAGGGAACCAAGTTGTTCCTATTGTAGATGGTTCCAGGTAAAGTAGTTCCTGATTTCTTAATGAACTTTTAGTCATGAAACATTTGATTTTTTTTTCAGATAAAACCTCAGCTATCTAAAATACTTCCTGTTTCTCGAATTTAAAATTCACTGAGGAGGCTCACAGTAAAATCATAACACATACAACCATTCAAGTAGTCAGAATGTTTTTTGTTATTGTCATAAGTTTGACTCCGTGTCCTACTTAGGTCTTGAGCAAGAGTTCAGTAACCACGACCTACTGGACTGATTTGAACCATTACCACGTACAATGTGAGGGAGAGAGGAAAAACTAAGTCATTGAGGACCTCGACTTTTCTCATGAATATCAGTCTCTCTAGACGTCATCATCCATTGATCCATACGTATGCGCCCTCAGCAACATTTTACAATAGTTTAAATATTGGTACAAAGTTCAATTTCATCTTTGTTGTTGTTACAGTGTCATACAGATACAGAGATAGTGCAAGAATGGGGTCATCATTGATTCATCCATGTATACTAGTTAAGATCAAAGTCTTGATGAGATTTATTCTGCTTCCAAAGAAAAATGTTTTTCATCGGATGTCTGAAATCCACCTTCTGACTGCATTAGGGGAATGCATCTGGTAAAAATCTGTAAATAAAATAAAAAAATCCACTTTCCCACTTCATGCAGTGCAGGACCTGTGTTGAGGTATGAAAGTGGACAAAGTTTCTCTCTCATGTTCTTTATACTTCCTCACACTACTACTTTCACCTGTTACTATGTTTCCCAGGACGTTAAATTGTTGATTATACCGTAATTAAGGCAATGAATCTTGTGTCATGTTGACACCATAACTGAACTGAAAAGGGCATAAAGATTACTCAGAGAAACAGGCTGATGTTACGTGACTGTAAATCAATTTAGTCTGGCATGTAAAGCTCAGCCTGGTAGCGGCTGAATCCTGTTAAGTCGGTACACTTCATATACGGTATCACATTTTTGGTGTTATAACAGTACAGGCAAATGATTCTGAATCGAGTGTGCATGTAAGTATACTGTCTACACACTAGGCCTACACGATGTGCAATGTCAGTATCGACATTGCACTTTTTGAACATGCAGCTGTCACACTGCAAAGGTCTGAGAGAGTCCTGGTCTTATTTCCGCCCCTGGTTTCATATGTACACATTGTTACACAAGTTCTAAACCCAATTCGTAATGGTGCTGCTGCCTAGCTGCTACATTGACAGTATCCCCATACAGTATGTTGTTATGGTGTTTGATGGACAAGCGGATGGTGGGCATAGGGTCTACAGAAAGACAGGTTAATAACAGTCATTAATAATTAAGAAATGAAAAAGGCAAAACAGGACTGCTATTTAGCCAACGTGTTAGCTTAGCGCATTAGAAATTTACTTCAAAAAGTTTCTACTGTTTCAGTCATGCTGACATATGCCATGAACCCCCATATGGTGTGTAATATGTAGACGGTAGATAACTGGAAAAAGAAAGATTAAATGAAGAAAAACAGGTCATACAGTAGCATTTGTCTCTTAGCAGAGCGTACATTGCAACCCAAGCTTTTCTAGCATACTGACACCTGGTGGTGATTAGGTGAACCCCAACTCACAAAATGAGAGAAAAATTAAAAAATATAAGGTTACTGCCCCCGCCCCCCACCCCATATCATGAAGGCCCCACCATGAATACCCTCGGGGATAAATCTGAACACGTGGCCCTTGTTCAGTTTCGCAGTACTCTGACCCTCACATCCTCTGCTGTGTCACTATACCTCTCCAGCCCTCTCACAAATGTAGAAAACATAGTGTGTCTTATCATAACAATTAAAAATACATTAAAAACATTTTTACGCTTCAATGCTTTTGAACAGTTCGGTAAACTGTATGTTATTTACATGAGAATTCAGCCAATAAGGAGAACGTTTGTGTATGCCAAGGGTTTCCCTGCATGCCCTGTACAGAGTGTATTGCTGTGCCTTTAACATGTCTGCAGCGTGTATGTATGTATGTATGTGTATGTGTGTGTGTGTGTGTGTGTGTGTGTGTGTGCTGATATAGTAAGTTGTCATTCAGTCCCTTTAATTTGTGAGCGTGTCATTGACTGTCATGTCGTCATGGATTCTCCCTGTATGTGTGTATTTTGACAGCTCAATGTGGTATTAGCAAGTATTGTATAACTTCCCTTCTCCATAAGTGTGTTTAGGAGGACATGCCATTGACCAGGCTCCTCAGCTGCTTGACAACAGTCTCTATCAGCTTCTGTTTATCTCTGTCATTCTTCCTGAACTGAGAGAAAATATTATTCTTCTTATTGGTGTCCTTCATCCTAGAAAGAGATGAGGGGTGGGGGGTGGGCAGGAGAGCGAGAGAGAGTAGTGAACATACGAAAAACAACAGAAAAAATAGAGACAATATATTTCTACTATCCATCAGTCACATTAATGTTGGTCAAAGACTGTCCACCTTTACACCAGCAATACACCAGGTAATACGGCAGACATCACGTCTCTAGGTTATTTGGGTTATAGTTATTATAAATTGTTGATTTAGGGTGTTCTTATGCAAAACGAGAAAAAAGTGGGAAAAGCGAATGAAGATTCATTCAAACAGAATATACTAGTGATTTACAATTGCCGCTTGATTACTGAGGGAGAGCAAACAGTCCTCAAACACATCAGCCTGGGAGGTGGAAGGAGGTGGTAGCCCCTCTCCACCAGCCAATCTGTGGGGGGCCGCATGCGACAAAATTTGTAACTCTCCGACTCCACACCCACTTCATGGAGATTACCAAAACAAAGACACACCCATACCACCCCCGTCTGCTCTATTTGGCCATTTTCCACTACCAGGTTGAATCACACCGAGCGGTAGCATGATTCCTTTTCCAATACAGTGACAGCCGACCAGAGCTGAGCCCAAACCTCTTTTACTTAGTTCTAACTGTTAGAACCGGAAAGCAGAGGATGTAAAGGGTCAAGGTGCACTGAAAGATTAACGCATCTGTTTTCAAGCAGGTCATACATAGCAGAATTTGACTTTTATTTGTGTTTTATCGAAATTTGAGCTGAATGATAAGTTTTGAGCCTCTCAACAGTACAGTACAGCAAATCTGATTCGTAAGAACCTGAGAGGTTACTCTTGAATGGAAATAACACTCCTGCAGGCAGCTGGCATAAGGGCTGGTTGGGTACAACTCTCGGCTTGGGTAGGATTCACCAGCAGTGGAAAAATTCCATCTGAGGGCTTTTTTGGTCAAGTTACAATAATTAGTTTCAACATTACTTTAGATATTATTATGTACATTAGGACTTTAAGACCTCACTACCCCAACAGCTCATTTTATGATCTGATGAGTGCAGTGGTCAATTGAATTGTACTTAAGTGTTTGTTTATCTAACAGGTGATCAGTTCAAATACGCTAGATTCATTGACATTGTTCTAACTTCTACCTGCAATATTTAAAAACAAAACTAAACTTTTTTTGAATGCCACAGTGTATATTGCAGAAAGGTTAAGCGTGTGAATGTGATTTCAGCACAAAGAGGCAGTGAAAAGCAGCACATACCCCCTGTAGACTCTGCACAGCAGCACAGATCAGAAGGAAGACAGAACAGAAGACAGCAGCAAAGGTCAAACCAAGAAACAACACAGCCGTATTTACACGTTAGTCACTGAGGTACGCTGGTGAAAGATTTGTAAGACTTTGCGATGTGACAGATGACGTTTCTGTCTTCAAGGTGTGTATCAATAAATACAATAAAAAATGTTCTGTCTATAAGAATCTCTGTTGAGTTTAATAACTGTAATCCCACACTTGTACATTATCACTTCTTGCAAATTCCATGTAGCCACAATGAGCTGCATGGTGATATCCTTACATGAATAGCACGTACAACATATTGTTTTACTAGTATGGCTTGTGTTTATGTTGTTCACTTGGTCTAAGTTAAGGGCAATTTCTTTCAACCACTTATTCCACATAATCCATCCCTGGAGCAAATGGTCAATAAACTATTTACCAAGCAGTCATATCTATATTAAAGGAATTGCCCACGCACTACTACAGTATAAAGACACCTGCTTTGGTGTGTTAGCATGGCACCACTGGATAATGCTGTTAAAGACGCAGTATGCTTCATCTGACTTGGTCAACATGGTCAAATATAGTAGTAAATAAATAGTATGTATAATGTGGGTCAAACAATAGCTGATGATCACATAAACTCACTTTTCCAGAAGAGCCAGGGCAACAGCTGGGTTCACTCTTAAGTATTTGGAGGATGGCTGGCCATAATCTGCCAGATAGGTAGACCAGTCCCACACCATGAAAAGATCTAGGAGCTATACACAGAGAACAAGATGGTTAGATGTACAGTACCATAAAAAAAGCCAGACAAAACAGGAGCAAAGATTAAGATGCAGGAAGAACATGGTGGGGTGACCGTTTACTGGGGGTCATTGTAGAAAAACAGAATTACCATTTTCACAAGCAAACCCTGTATTTGAGATGGATTATGGATACCAGGGGTGAGTATCAATGTTTCTCAGACAATTGGACACACTTTCAATAGAAAAATGATACTTTATAACCTTAACAATTCAATACGTTTTCATTCATCACCAAATGCCATTTGTTGCCTCATTGACAGTATTCGTATTAAAAAATGCTCACTGACGGCTGTGTTTTACACACCAGTACATCGATCCACATGTAATATTGTCATGGAAACCAAAGCCAGTGTTGAAATACAGGTCACATAGTTGTTGCTACTTTACTCTCCACAGTGAGACTTATGAATCACAGCACTGAGCACAGAGGCACTATGTGAGTCAGTTGTGAATCAGAGTATGTGGGCGATGTTTTCATGGCCAAAAAACTACAGTCTGAATGTGGAACAAAAAGACAATATGCTGATGTGGCACAGCAGCATCCACGATGAATGCTGGAATATGAGTGTGGATCAGATCATAAGCGGTTTGGCTGCCATTGTGAAACAGGCTTCACAACTGTAAATTGTTTGACATTCAGATTAATTTTAAGTCAAAATTTCAATGTATTTGAATTGAATTGTAATGATTAAATCAAGTTTACTCCACGTCTAAAGTCACTCACAAAAGAGTCGAGAGAGAGGAGTAGAGAACTGACAGTCTCAGAAAAAATAGGGGTGGAGGGTTCTACTAGATGACAAGTGGTAAGTGTGAACAAGAACGTTTAAAATGATCCCCCCAACGACCCCTAGTTAACCTGATGGAGATTATCTCCCCAACCACACATAGTGTATGCTAATGGTCATAGGGTGAAACAGCTGGGTGTTTGGGTCATGTTGAAAGAGCAGTGAAAGAACGGCTTAGTGATAATAGCATTATTCAGATGAGTGAAAGACACAGACAGAGAGGCTTAGATACAATCCCATTATTCTCACCTGGAGCTCAGTTTAATGCCATCAGCAGGCATGCGGGATGACCAATCAGCATTCACAATAATAAACCCTTCTGACTAAATAAAATCATGTCCCATAATTCTAGCCATACCGTGAGTGAATTTTTGGGGCTAAATCTGATATTAGAATATTTCAGATATCAGCCACTTTTATAAACAGATGATCCACAACTACCCATGAACATTGTCAATAAAGGCTAATTTCACAGTGTGTACACACAGATAGGTGTTTTTCAGTCTGATTGGGGTGGGTCTCTCAGGGGTTCCTGTTCATCAGGTGTTTCATTTCCTCCCTCAGCCCAAATACATGCAACTCAGACGACATGGAAATGCTAAGCTGTCTGTAGATGTGAAAGTTTGACTGTCTCTGTATGAAATAACTATGCAACAGACTGAGCCCAGGGTGAACTGTGCCCTTCACACAATGAACACCGACATAGGTTCCATTCTGCAAAGGACAGTTACTTATATTGTAGAAGATTAAATAGCTCACGATCTCATCACTTCTTTTCACTTTGCACTGATGTCCTATAAATCCTTTTCACACCAACCAGTAGCAGTCGCTAATGATGAGGATGAGAATCTTCAGTGGCTTTACATTTATGAACACATCTGACTGGTTGTTAGACTGCACGACCAAGCACAAGCTGCCACTAACTTCTGCAAAGCCTCTGACACCTTGAAGTTATAATGCATCAATCCACTGATCCATGGTCTACACTTTATCTAGGTCCAGTTTGGACATTCCTCACCCATGCTACATGGTCCAGTTCTTTCTGGGTAAAACATTCCCACGGCAGACTGGGAGAAAAGATACTTTTCAAGCAAAACATTTTTAGTCTTCACTTAAAGCAAATTCCTTGGACTTAAACTTGTGATCACATCTCTTTGCTGAGCCATTGTCTCAATTGGCTGTAAATTTAGGATTGCTGTTCCCTCTAGCAACCGCTGCATGTGCAAAACTGGAAATCATCTGTGGCCTATAGATCTACCACGACAATCCACCCGTCTTTTGATCAATTACAACAATTTATGAATAATAGATTATATAAAGTACATAAATAAGTTCTTCACAGCGGACATTTTCCCCTTCATCTCCATTATCCTCTGTATGTGTATAAATGCACAGGGTGTAAGCTGTTTTTAATGGAGTGGGATAAATGCAAAAAAAACAAAAAACAAAACACTTTTTTGTGTGTGAAATGATAAAACCTGCGTGCATGATTACAGAAATTTGTTTGTAAAAAAGAAGAAAGATGTCCATATGTTGTATTCGCTAGTGTCCAAAATGAAGCGTGAGTCAGGCAAGATTGACCACCACGCCCCTCCACTTACTCCATCTACCTACAAACAACAACAAAATTCCATCAACCTCTGTGTGACCTTACCCTGCTGACGTCTTACACCTCTTGCACCTCAGGCTAAGATTAATATGTGAACCTACCACGAAGCAAGGACCCATCATCTCCACTGCCTCTTACAGAATCAACCTCCTCATCTGATATATAATTAAAGTAGGTGAGGGCGCCACTGTGGCTTGGTGGTTAGCACAGTTGCCTCACAGCAAGAAAGGCCTAGATTTGAGTTCCGGGCTGACCCTGTTCCTTTGTGTGGAGTTTGAATGTTCTCCCCGTGTCTGTGTGTGTTTCCTCCGGGTACTCCGGTTTCCTACCACCTCCAAAGACATGCAGCTCATCTGAACTGGATTATATAAATCGATCATAAACGTGAATGGGATTGTGATTGAGTTGTCTGTCTCTTTGTCAGCCATACCATAGAATGATACATTGGCCTGGTGTATCCTGCCTTTCGGCCAATGACAGTTGGGATAGTCTCCAGCCCCACTGTGACCCTAGCATGGATAAGCAGTATAGATAATGGATGGATGGGCACCATTACACCTCAACCACTTTGATTTATGACTCAAGTCTGAAAACACATCAATAATAGGGATGTGACTGTGTTTGTGTACATGACAATAGAGAACAAAACATGACAAGAAACATGTTTCCTTTTTTTTTTTAAAAAGGCACACAGGCACAGGGCCCTACACTGCCCCCCTGCTGAAAAAGGCTTTAACGTCATCAGTGTTGCTTTTGGTTGGTTGTGTTTTGTATGGAAAAAGGTCATGAGAGACTGCTACGTCAATGTGATGGCTTTGGAAGAGAAACTCTGCAGTTCAACTAGGGCTGGGTATCGCTACTGATTTCCTGAATCGATTCGATTCCGATTCACAAGGTCCCGATTTGATATCGATTCATTTAGCGTTTCTGGGTGATGTCTGGTTAAATGTTTTGGAGATTTGTGGTATTTACACAATATTATTCTCTGCCATCATATTTTTTAAATCCAAAATCCAAAGTCCAACCAAGTAATATTTTGAAATTATCAATGCCAACATAGTGAAATGTACGATTTGTCATGCAACATTAATATCGGAGAAAGGCGATGAAACATCCAAATAAATTAGCGGACGCAATGGCAATTCTAGATGCAAGCCAATAGATAATTGGCTTGACAAACAGAAATTTTCACATCCCTAATCAATAACATCAACTGTAGTAGGTTTCCCGTCTTGCTTTAGCCACATTTAAAAATCTTCAACATAGTGCTGTGGCCTGGACTTGTTGACGCAGAGCCATCTATTCACCTCAGGCTCAGATTAACCGGTCAGCACAGCCACAACTTAATGACCTAAAACACTTTAAATACCACTGATGTTTACCACTGAGGGATTTTGTAACAGAGACAGAGAGAGAGACAGAGACAGGGAGAGAAATTCTATGCACACAGTAAAATTTATTCTTACAATCACTGGCATAAAGTGAGAGATTGAGGACTTCAGTAAGAGGGTTTACCTGGCGCAGGTCAATAAAGGCCAGTTGGAGTGTGTCTCCTTGGAAGCCTGGGACTGGTTCTGAGCTAGCAAACACTGAGAACGAGCAACACATTTTCATTAAGCAGCTATGAATCTGGAACAAAAATAATAAAATATCTGTTATTGTCAAAACCCCTGTGTGATACATAAATGTGGTGCTCATGGTTGAGCAATACTCTCAAATGTCCCAGATTTTGCTGCCTTGAGTCAGTTAAGATGTAAAAAATGCATATTTCATTTTATTCATGACATTGGGTTACAAAATGAGTTGCAGTAATATGTCCAAGCATAAATCTTAATTTACATGTTTTAAAATGTGGAATACAGTAAATCAGCCTTTCTTCATTGTCATTTAGCAACACTAGCAACACAAAGTAACCGCCCATATCTACTACCTTTTCAAATATAAAACATATTATTTGAGTAGGTGTGGGAAACATTTACAATAAGAGGTTATACCTATGTTTTGACAAGTCAAATGCCTAGTGCCCCCTGGTGGTATTCTATATTGTACCAAAATTGAGATTCAAATTGAGATAAAAATTCCCATGAATTTCAAAAGTTTAAATAGTTGCTCTTAGTTAAGGAGTACATATTTTATTTTGAACAAGGTCAAACTCTTCCTATGTGAAGACCACGTCCTGTCCTGGTGGTTTCATGGTGTCTACTGGGAAAAAAAGCCTGGAACAGACAGTACCAGGCCATGACTAACATAGTACATTAGTTCAATGGATTAAATTGTTGGCACCATATATAGTGTAAGTGTACTGAACCCTCCACCATAAATCACTGACAGAGGACTTAAAGCTCTGCTGGACTGTGATCTGGTGGTAATGTCAGGTGACATTGTTACACTTACATGGCTTACATGGCTTTATGAACTCCAAGTGTTGAGTGGCTATGCAAAATTAGCCTGGTTGCGGTTTTCTCACAGTGATATGAAATCTATATAGGACTACTGTGCCCGAGCAAAATTTTTTTTTTTTTTTTATAAAATCATAAAAGCATATTTAAGAAAATATGCATATTTGCAAATTTTAATGCATGCAACCATGCAGCAAGAGGGGAATTATTTTAATTAATAATTGGAATACTTGTGCCAGATTGTGATGAGCAGTAGATATAGCATTGAAATAACATTAAATTAATGAATACTCACGTTCACATTGAATGACATCTAGGTTGAATTGCTGGATGGCCCCCATACTGATCTGTTTTAGCTCTGTGTCCAGCAGCATCTGCATCAGTGACGTGGAGAGATGCTTACATGCAGACATACAAGCTGTTTGGGCCACTTTACCCTGTAGAGAGGGGGATAGGGAAGAATAGAGGATAAGACAAGTGAAAGGGGAAAGCAGAAAGTATGAAAATGTGGAGAATGTGCACAGGAGGGAAAACATGGAGGAGGATGAAAAGGTAAAGAGAGAGGTTGTAAGAGTTCATTGGAAGAGGTTAACAGGGATAAAGTGGGGGGGTGAATGGTATGGGTTAGGTGTGACGAAAGATGTGAGTTAACAGCACAGAAAGATGAAAAGGAATGCAGATGACGTAGTTGCAACAGAGAGATGAGATGAACAGGTCAAGGGGAAAAGGAAATTAATGAAGGAAAAGGGAAGAAAATAAAGGAAAAATTGATGTGGGACAACATATGAATAAAAAAAAACAAAAAAAAACACAATTACGTGTTAGCTATTATTTTCACATTGGAATCTGAAAGAACATACATCAATCCAACAAGTCATATTCGTTATTATTGATCTACGATTTGGCCCATGTGTCAAATCAAGGCCAAAAGAATGCAGTTAGGCTGCAATGCATTACTGGTGACGTAATCACAGAGATCACAGAGGGCACACACATGCAGGTACAGCACCACAAAGCCAACAAATTATTTTCCATCACCCCCATCTCTACTAGTCACAGCAAACAGGAACAATGAGTGTTTCAAATACTCGGTGTTGATTTAGCTCATTTATAAAACTGCACTGACCTTCCTCAAATTAAAGCTTACCTCAAAGTGTGTCAACTTGTAGTGTGTGTGTGCTTTTCAATCACTACATTTACATGCACTTAATATGCCAACTATTTCATATAATGTATAAAATTAAGCAATATATGTAAATGTAGAAAACTAATAGGACTCTGCCTCTCCAATAAACGATGTGTTGCATAATCACAGTATGTGTTGAGTCCACTCATTGATGAAATGCATGCGAACATGGCATACACTGAATAACATAATTACATGCCTGAATAAATCAACTAAATCGAACTCTGCTGCTCTGAGTAAGCAAACTTTGATTTGTGCTGATATTATAGCACCAAGTTGCTACATGACACGTGAAAAAAAAAAATATTATTAAATATAAACCCTATTACCTTGATGCATTTAAAGAGTAACTCTTGAGTAACTCTGCATCTAAGCTACAGTTAGTGTTTGTTGTGAACATGGAAAGATCAGTGAATCACTACTCTAATTTCTAAAGATGTTCATGCAACAAATGTCAAGGATGATAACAGTGACCCGCTCTCCAAAGCTAAAGCACAACCAGCTTCAATGAAATAGTGAAGGCGGAAACCACACTTAAGAGACAGTGATTCCTATAATAAACCTACACCCATAAAGCACTGATGGCATCATGTAAAGCTTACTCTGCAATAAAGTGAAAAGACTTGATTTAAGAAAGTAAATCTTTGCCTGCACCATTTTTCAATTCACACTCATCACTGATGTGCTGTGTATCTTATTCTACTGTAACATTTTTCTCTTTTATTGTAAATTCTTGCCTCCCTAAATATGGCTTCTCCATCAGAACCGTTAGACTGGATCTCTCTTATCCAATTTCCACCTGGTGGTGTTGGTGCTGGTGTCTTTTACACATTTACTGCAAACAACAATTTTCTGGTTTGGCATGTAGTGCTCTGTCGAAGATACCGGATCACTCTTGGCAATATGGTGCAGTTAGGGATTCAAGATAAATTGGATACTTTATAAATTGTAAAAAATAAAAATAAAATAGGGGAAGATGAAATCAAATTTGAGCTACAGAGATAGTGTTGTCATGAAGAACAGCACAAAAAATAAACAGCTGAAAAGATTAAAAAAAAAAAAAATACAAGGGATTTCAATTTCAACAAAAATGGTACTGGACGATACAACATAAAAGATGAATTCCCATTCTCTCAATTATCATAATCAAAAATCTTTGAAGGGGTGAGCCCACCAAGCACCACTGAGTGCTAGAAGTAGCAGCAGGTGGAAAAGAAGTACCTTCCACATCCTTTTGGTTTTTCTCGCACATAATTTTTTTTAGAGGGGATTATTCCCATTTGATAAGAGAGCTCAGTCTGGTTGGAAACCATACCTAAAATTTACTTGACTTTCGTGTGCGAAACTACATCATCTCCTGGGTTATTGCTACTTTTGTTTAAATCTATGCAAATCAGGCCACACCTCAAACATGCATCTTCTATCTATTACTTAAGTTTCTACTCTGTAACGCTTCCTTCAAACTCTTTGATAACAACAAGCATATAATTTCACTGTATGTGACACATGTGAGATGTTATTATGCTATCAGCTCAATCAATGCCTGGTGAAACAAAAACTGTACACATATGCACAAGTTGCGTCATCCATCTGCTTTGGTCATAAAAGCACTACATTGTTCTTGAATCAAAACAAACTCCAGCGACATAGGTCAGCAAATTGCAGTTTGTAGGAGGCATTATCTGGGTAAAAAGACTGACATGTCATAAAAAAGTCACATGATCACTTTGAAAGTGCCTTTACATGTTGTTGTTTCCCGTTGAAGTGGCCCATGAACAAGACAACAAACTGTGTGCTTACTAAGAATTGGTACTTGTATCGATTTGAAACAATTTCGATAACCAGTTCTGGTAAAGATGTCGATAAAATCCTAACAATGCATATCCCTGGTGCTTATAGTATCATGGACTATACTGAAGTCAGAAAATCGTTTAGGACAATGATAGACTCATGGATGGCTTCTTGTCAATCATTTTTATACAATTCCAAGCACTCCTTTCCTTTATCCATAACCATTTTTCATGAAATAGGATGATTTAATCTCCACCAAAATATACATTAAAAACAAGTACTAATACTATCACTACCGAATCATCTTGTGGAAAACAGAAACCTTTTCAAAACCACAATAACGTTCAATACAATTGGACACCCTTTAAAGGCAACTACAGTTTACATTCCAGCAGATATTTTCAGGCATACTGTCTGATTAAACTTGCTTTCATATTGAAGATGGCCTGTATAGGGGCGCGGTGGGGCTGGTGTCTGTGCCCCCAGTCACTGGACGGGGTACACATTGGACAGGTTGCCAGTCCATTGCAGGGCCGAAACTTAGAGAAAGACAACTTAGTTACCCTCCCATTCACACCTATGGGCAACGCTGCTGTGTGGCAGGAGGAGATGTCATTCAAGTACGATCTGTACAGGCCAGACAGAGAAGAGGCTGAATAAAAACCAGCACTAACACTGACACCTTTAAGATACTTCAGCACTATTCTGAGATGCCACTTTGAATTCACTAATTCAAAAACATGTTTCAAACAAGGGCTAAAAAGGTGCCAGAAGAAGCAAAAAGCCTACAGTCGTGGTTGCTCAGTAGCACCGCAGTCTAACATAAGCATGCTTTTCATCTCCCCTCTGCCCGTACAGTGGCAGCACGGCGGTATAACAGCCAGGCAGGGATACTTACCGACATCGACGCATGGTCATTGTTGTTATTCTGAGCAGTCACCATCATACCAATCAAAAACAGAAGGAGGGGAGGGAAAGAGGCAGGAAAGGAGGAAAGGAGAGGAAAAGAAGTATGGCAACAATAAATGGACAAGAGGAGGTACTTATATTCAGCTACAAAAAAATCTTGCATGCTTGACAGAGGTCAAAGTAATCAAGGAATCAAATTGATACAAAGGCAAACCGATGACACTGCTGCATATCACAGAGGTTGATTTGTCTGGGAGAAATGCTTGGAAAAATAAGTAAGAACAAAAGAAATGCAAATCAGTGAAGAATGCATAATGGATGATGGAGAGATGAGCAGGCAGAGGGAGAAAATACCGTCTGTTGTTTGTAGCTGCCAAAAACACATTAACCCTTTACTATGACTTCAGAGGATACTTTGTTCCATCACAGTCCTCTGTGACCTATCTGAACAATGTGACAGGTAACTTCTGGATTCATTGTTCATTGCAAAGTTTCAAAAATTTGTTCATGTCTGTGTACTCTGTGAGCTGTTCTTGGAACAATTCTGGATTACATCAATTTAAGAGGATAATGTTTTTAAGGACAAGTAATGTTTTCTGGTAATTAATGTCTCATTACACCATGACGAATGGCAATATCAAACATACAGATCAGAATTACAGATGCTGTACAAATCATTGTACATACTGTAGTTAGTTGAAGTCTGAAGACTTGTGGTATACTCTCTCTAAAGTTCATATTAGTACATCACTTGTTAGTTGAACATCAGAGAAACTGTGAGAACATGCAAAAGAAAGTTTTGATGACCATGGCCCATGCAGAAGAACAGATACCCAACATAACATTTATTCACAACAAATTCAATTTCACTATGAAAAACAATTCACTTTCACTTTTGCAAAACACAGAAGTGTTTGCAGACAAATAGAAAAACTAGAAAAAAAAAGACGCAATCTTAAAAACTAAAATTGCATTCCGTGTTTTGACACTGCTGACACCAACAACAATTACATACAGGCTGCATTTAAAACCAAGACGAGCAGAATTCCCAGAAAATTACGGGAGGATTCAAGATGAAAGGGTAAGACGCGTGTCCAACGTACCGGCAGGTGTGTGAAGACCTGGAAAGTGGAGCGTAGGAAGTTAATGAGGTCCATGAGGTATCCAGAGGCACGACCATCAGACTCAGCCATCCCCCACTCATAGTCTGCTAGCTGAATAAACTCGTCGATCTTCTGGTTGAGTTTGGTGTAAATCTCTCCTTCTGCAGCATGACGAGCATCCTAGAGACAGATTTCCCATTAGCACTTGTAATCTTTTTTCTTTTTATATGTTAGGCTTACTTGTGTTAGACAGATGCGAAGAGCATGCATTTCAATGTGTATATGCATTAAGCAGTGGTTAAGCTAAATAAAAATACTTCACTGCAGTGACTAATTCTGTTTTAAGAGATTTTGTACTTTAGTCTGGAAGACCACTAATTCTGACAAATAGAATATTTTCAACTCGGATTAGGCATTATTGCACAAGTGTGAAAAGGTACTGATTGTTGCCATAGTGACAGCCTGACAAACTGAGAACAGATAAACTCATTCATATTAAGAACCTGCTGACCATTGGGCCATTGGCTGTGTTTTACTGCGTTTTGTTTTGGGCACCGAATAGAAATGCCTAAAAATGTAGTCATGTCAGTGGACCATGTTTCATCAAAGTGCATTGATGATGTATGTGATGTTACCTTGAAGGTTGACAAGCCATAGAGTCTGGTGGTGTGAACAGTTTCAGGAGACACATTGGTGATGTTTGTTATGAACTCCTCCAGATACCTGCAGGCCTGCTCCAGGTGGGTCGTGTTAATAATAATCTGCACCAGCTACAACAGGGAGAACAGTTAAAATTTAGATAACTCAGCAGCTGAAGTTCTTTCAAAGTATGATGTTAAGCAAACATCGAAATATGTTACATTGTGTACTAACAGTAGGGCTGACCATAGGTCTTTGATCATCTCAACAAGTTATTGCAAAATAATGAATTTAATTCAATTAATTGACATAAACAAAAGACTGAGAGAGGAGCTGGACAAATTATATTTTCTTTCCATGTCGCTGCTCCTTATTGATGCGCAAATATCTAATCAGATCAGCAAACGGACGGCAAATGCAGATTTAGTTCCTAAATGAGTCAGCACTTCTGTTGTGTGGCAGTACTTTGTCTTTATTCGCTTTATTCAGCAAAAAGACCGTCAACCAACTAGTTATGATAAATAGACTGCATTTCTGTGGCGGTTTTCCAGTCTGGAGACCACTCAAAGTGCTTTACAATGTTTCCCTCAAATTCACCCATTCATGAAGACATTCACCCACTGACAGCCGAGGTAACCATCCAAGGTCCACTAGCTTATCACATCACAGTTTTTCTCCACATAGTCCATGCCCTTCATTGCAGACAAAAATTATAAAAAAACAAAAATCTGTCCACTCGAAAACTTCCAATGAAAATATTTTTCCATATTCAGTTGTCTACAAAAGAATGGTCTTGTGTATGTGGCTTTGGATAATTTAATAAATCTAACCATCACAACACAACACAAGTAATTAATTTCAAGCCTGGGTCTGTATTGGAAAAATGGGTAATGGGTTCTTATGTATTTTAACATTAAGTATCAATTACAAATGACAGTAATCTTCTTCCAGTTGATAGATCTTGTTTCTTGTATACCTTGTCTGCAGTCTTTTATGCAGAGCACAAATCATAACATTATCAGTAAAGAAACAGTCAAGATGTCAAGATCTGAGTGTTCTGCTGTTCTTGGTTAGGAAGAGCAGCAGCAGTCCTACCTCAGTCAATCCTATGTGAGGTTTCTTGATGAGGTTTTGCAGACAGCCACTGAGAGTTCTTGTCAGCAGCAGGTTGGTTGACTTACGCAGCATGTCATCAATCTCTGTCGAACTGGATAAAGAACAAGTATTTAAAAGTTTAGCAAGCAAAAATTTTGTTCAGTCACACACAACAGAGACAGAATTGAAGAAAGACAAAAACAAAAGCTATAACGCTTAATATGTATGCTTAATTGCTACTGGCAGTTGGGTTTTAAAGAGCTCAATATAGGCTGAATGCATGGTCCCTTTCTTGGAACAAACAGAAAATTTGAGTTTGAAAGTGTTATGAGACATACTGAATATTTACTACATCAGGGAAATATTTTGTTCCAATTTCCAATATAGAGAGACCTACCTGCGGTGTAGTGACTCTGAGAACTTGAGGCTGGCGTAAATAAACTCTTTGACCTGTGTGTAGATCTGAGGGACAGACTGGGACATTGGCAACTTCTTGGGAAAGTCCTGCTGCTCACACACACAAACGTGCACGCAAACAAAACACACACACAAATAGAAAAAGTATTAACTAACCAAGTGACTGACTGACTGGTTTCAAATCTGTTTGTGTATGAATGATCAGAATTCGACAATTGCTACACATGCTTGACTTGCTAAATTTCTTAAATGTTAACAATAAGTATTAAAAGATCACAGGAGAGAAAACCTTGGTGTCATTTTCAGACCTTGACTTGTCACTAGAGTTGTTCTTACATAGTTACATTGTATAATTTTTTATTTGGTTTGGTTGGTGTTCACATTGCATTAAAGAAAGCACATCACAGTGTGTCAGCTCATTGATTGAAAAACATGCCGGGGGTACTCTCAAGCACATCTCATTCATTAATTTCCCTAAAAGTTGATCACACGCAATTGTTTGAATGTCTGTATAAATGAGCTGCTGGCAAGATATAGACTACTGCGGCAACAATGAAGAGAAGAAGACAAAGGTAAGTACTGATTATTTCACACCAGAGAGTAAAATGAGTACAGGCAGAAGAAGTAACTGACCTGCATTGATCATTAGCATTTAGAACATCAGTGATCACATCACAATGAGAAAAAAAACAAACACCTGTAACTAAAACCTAGTAGTCTTCTGTGTGGTGAAATTGGACACCCATGAAAGGTAATTCTAATCATGCTTTTGAGTACCTTGTTTAGAATCTAAACAGAGAGAGGGGGTGAGACACAGATCAACTAACAACCACAGCCAGAAAGAGATGTCCTGATATCTTTTTCAGGAAATATTTTGGAAAGCAAGCACTGTAATATGCAATATTCTTCATTTCTCCGATGTAACTTTTCAAACTTCCTACCTTCTCAATCTCAGCATCGTGGAAAGGAAAGCGGCTAAGTACTAGTTTATACTCCTCCTCTGTGTCCACTGGCATAGGACTGTAGTTATCCAACTCAAAGATCTCCCTGTGGAAAATAATGAAATAAAATAACTGAAAAATACAAAGGGAGACACCTAAAATGAAGCTAGACAAATAACTAAAATGTTTGAATTTGTTTTTTGCTTTTTTTTTAAGATGGCAACATAAGACAAGACAGAAGACAGAAGACAACAATCGCATCTATTAAAAGACAAGCAATCCACGAACTAAAGGTAATAATGACAATAAAAATCATCGTCATAACCCCTTACTGAGATCCAATCACGATGCAACAATCGAAATGAAAGCCTTGACATTAGATGTCACTATCCAAATAATGTAACACATACTGAGATTGCGCAAACACATACACACATCAGAACTCACCTGAAAACCAGTGCCCACTTCTTAAGCAGAGTTTCATTGTATTGGTCCCGGATTTCAAACAACAGGTCAAAAAGTCTATTCACTGGGAAACCATAACCCTGTGTGCATATACACACAGACAAAATCAGGAACACACAAATCACAAGCTGTTAGCTAGCTGCTTCAAGCACACTACATGAAGCCAAAGCACCAACCTGAAGTGTATCCGCAAAGATGACTATGAGGTTTTTCAGCTCCAGCACCAAGTCTGGGTCATCGCAATATGACTAGAAACAACAAAAAACAATCAAGCACAAAGGTCAAAATACAAAAAAAACCCATCTATTTAGGTTACAAACAATTGTTTTGGAAATGCATTTCAATACATCAGTTATATTTTGACATAATGCAGTAGCACTAGAATCCTACGCCCCGATATCTTTGTACTGTGGAATTTCTATCTTCATACTGGTACATTGAAGACACCATGTGATTAAACACTGTTGGTGAGCTGTTTGTTGATAAATACAACATAAACAATTTGTGGACCTTTCTGCAGCGACATCCCTAAGAGCGGTCCAAAAGTCTGAGGAGGTCTGTGTAATGGCCTGGCAGAGAGGTTGGAGGCCTGGACGGGAGACCAGGGGCTTTGTCAGCCTTCTTACCCCATGCTGGGCAGTCCATTCTAGAGCCTGTTAACATAATCCTTTGGGTGATTTACAACTGACTGGAGCACAGCAGTGAAGAATATGCCTTCTTAATCTGCTGTTATTGTTGCAATCTGTCTCTCATTAAGGCCCCAATGACCCTTTTTCTTGACTGAATGCGTATGTGTGTTTTGACCTCTTCTCTGTAGGTAAGTGACTGACATCATTAGTCTTTGTGAGTGCAGTGACCTCCTCAGTATTGTGTGTGTGAGTGTGCGTGTGGGCGCGCATGTGTGTGTGAGTGAGAATGGAGCTTCCACAATAAATAGATCCACAGCAGGCTTTACTATCACTATTAACTCTCAACAGACTCTTTAGCATTCTGTGTTAGCTCCCTGCTGGCAATGTGTGTGGTTCTGTGTGTATGTGTTTGTGTTTGTGTGTGTGTGTGTGTGTGTGTGTGTGTGTGCGCGTGTGCCCACAGAATGTGTTCGAAGCACCGCGATGATCTTGGCCAGGGCCATGTTCCAGAGTTCATCAGTGAAAGCTCTGGTCACCAGCCCCCGTGTGGCATGTAGGATGTGGTCCTCCACAACAAAAAACCTGATGGCACAAACAAACAGAAAAGACACAATGAAATACCATTTGTATTCACATCCAAGAAGCCAATAAACACATTCACAAAATAGAGCAGTTTTTACATTTAAAAAAATGTCTGAATTGAGGAACAACTCACCCTACGATCTGATTGAAATATCTTCTGTAGCCTTCCACCGTCTCATGCTGGAGAAACAGATTCACACACACACACACACAGACACACAGGTTGTAAAAAATTCAGGTTTGTACTTGACATTTACATTTGTGGACACAATCAGTATCCTTCCCAGCTTTTAAATCTTATGTTAAAGGAAAACACAGGGAGACCGGAGCAGAGCAGTTGACATAAAACTTCAAGTACCTGTGTGTGTGTGTGTTTATACATGCTGCTCACCATGCTAGCTTGTGGCTGCAGTACAAGCCGGGCCTGTTTTTTCCTTTGTTTCCTGTAGTAGTTTTCAAATGTTTCTCTGTCTCCCTACAGACAAACAGAAAAACAACAGATTCCCAAAGATCCCAAGATAAATAATTCATCTGGGTAAGCACACTTAATACCACCCTTCTCATTCCTCCAATAGCCGAGTATATCACCACTCAGTGGACAGTCAAGGTTGTGGTCTTCATTCCAGAACCCAGAACTCCCCATAATCATACACTTTTTCTGTTTAGAGATCAGTCATATTTTACACATATCCAAAAAAAGGTGTCTTAATCAGTTTATACTTACACCCTTAAAAAAATGAACATGGATAAATGTGTTACTTGTGACCATTGTGATTAAACATTAAACTTACCAGCACAGTGTAGATGTGTAAACACCTGTAGACGGGAGAGAAGTCCACCAGGTCCTGTGCCGTAAGAATCTGTCCGATAGAGATGAGGATACACGATAAGTATATAATGTACTTTTAATATTTTCAGTATTTTTGTAACAAACTAAAATCTCCATTTGGGGTTTGATTTTAAGGAGGAGCCATCTTGCCTTGCAGTGCAAAAGCACAGCTGCGTAATTAGGTCCAATTTGCTAACTAACGACACAGAACAAGTGCTCAGCTCCCCATGACATATGCATGTAAAACAAAAATCAAACTTCACAGGAACATCAATTAATCTCACTGACAAAGTACACAGACAGAGAGACTGCACATCCCCATCATACCCCAAACAGAAAAGTAATAGTTGTGCACTGTAACTGTGTGACGCAGGCTATATAGTGTCTAAAGTACAGGCTTTTGAGTCTCCACATAAATAGGCCCCCATGATTTCTGCCTTGCGCAAAACAAGAACGGAAACACAGAGAAACTGAGTTTTGCTGAATTTGGGATATTTGTGATGAAATACATTAAAAGTATCCTTAAATCAAATTGTGTCTTATGATTTCCTTCCTTGGGTAAAATGTTAACGACAAGGAGAGAAACCTCTTTCTCTTACTGTTGACAAAACATAAACATCAGAAAGGTAACTTTTACGGGTAACTTTAGGGCAGAGCAGAATGTCAGTGACGTCTAGAAATCATTCATCTGTCATAAGACTACTGTTGGTCATCGAAAAATATGCACGATAACACACATTCAAAACACGGACAATGTGCCACCACCACAGAAAATCATCAAATGCACGGTATGAGTTTGTGTACAGAGTCTGGCCTGATAGAGAGAGAGTAAACAAGGAAGTAGGAAGCAGTCATGAAAAAAAAGTCTGAAAATGAGTGCCATAAACAGTGAATGTGTATGCACTTATGTGTCTGTATGAATAGGTGAGAGAATCACATAATATTCATTTTAGTTATGGTCATCATAGAATAACTGGTAAAATTTATGCTTAAATTTCTGTATGAAACTAATACCACATAAATGTTATTTAACAAGGTGAAAACTGTCCCAGCCCTATTTGTGAGGCATTTTATTTGATACAAAAAATAATAATTGAAACGGAAACCAGAATAGAAAAACTGAATCCGTAGAGAAATGAACAGATTTCATAGGGCCTTACACAAGACTACCCACTGTAGAGCCCTGTTGGTTATTTGTTGGACTCATGTAAAAAGACCTCGTCTTGTTGGAGCAATTGACCTTCTTTAACCCCTGCAAGGCAGCTGATTACCATAATTATCACACAGTGTGCAGCAGGCACACTACTGCTACAATGGCATTAAATTGCCGTTTTTTATTTGTTTTAATAAATACACAATGCCAAATCACAATTTAGATTTAAGTTTCATTAATTGCATGGCATTACACTGAAATACAGATGCAGTTTCTTTACCTCTTCGTCACATTCCTCGTCTCCTGTGTCATCATCCATCATCAGTCCATTATGTGTATGGGGGCGAGTTCTTCCATTGAGGCAGAATACAGGTCTGGTGTAGTGGCCCATGCCGGCCTGCCTGGCTACTGCACTATTAAATGTTCTGTGTTGCTGTGCCTGGACAGAAATCAAATGCACACACACCCAAACAAACAAAGGTTTTATTTGAATAAAATGAACAATAATGAATAACGAGTTACTGAGTCAAAGTAACAAGTTACTAGGTCGAAATAATGTCTTTGTGTTCCATTTATTATGCATCTGCTTTTATCTGTAGGGATTAATAGTAAGCTATTACAGAGACAGCTATACAGAGCGTGGATGCAGAAGAAATGTGTGTGTCACATATACTTGTCTCATGGCAGTCTCTCCGACTTTGTCCGAGTGTTTCCTGATGCTCTCCAGGAAGTCCTTGAGGTCGGACATAGAAATCTCCTTAATCTCCTCTCTGAGTCTGGGCAGGTTTTCTGCCATGATTTGACAGAACCTGTAATGACTGACCCTGCAGAGGACAAAACACAAGCAATCTGCATCTTCAACTTTAAACCGGATTATCCAATCTAAGCCCAATTTTCCAGTTTGACATAAAAACACAACACAATACTTTAGTTGTCTACCAACACAGTGCCTTAATGGGCCCAACTAAAAGCCCCTTTTGTCCTAAAAAAAAAAAGTCATAAAAACCCAACTTATTTATGTGAGATCATACACGTACACGTGCACACACAAACATACACACACACTTGTTAAGGACACTGTAGCTCTGAGCCTACCTGGGGATGTAGACCATCTCTAGCTGTTCCATGGTTTTCAAAGCAGCGTAGTATCTGGGGGGACAAAAAGTCTGTCAGTAGGATGGACTCAAGGATAAGATCCACTGATAAATATTTCCTGCACATAATGAATATTTTTATTATTTTCATCCACTGTCTATTCAGACATAATAATGGCTAATGCCTACCATATATCAAATCAGTCTACAAACTAAAGCCAAAAAGGTTTGAACTGTTAGGGTATAGAAAATAATTAAAATCTCAATAGGCTGCTCCAAATGTTGTGATCCCTGTGATCGTATTTGATTACCTCAGCACGTTTGAATAAGTTGAAATAAGTTATAGTATATAAATATGAATGTTATTATGGCACACTGTATATGTATAATGTCTTCCTCCTGCATCCTTTGTGATGAAGATATTGTGGTCATTCATAATGTGCACACAATACTGTGGGTTCAGCCTTGGGTCAATGTGCGGAGCTCCCATCATTAGGCTGAAGAAAGGGTTGGGAAGGGATCTAATTGGTTGGTCAATGAGTGTAAAATGCATTGAATACACATGAACAGAAGAGAGGTTCATGAAATCTACAGTGGAAAGGTTTGTCAATGTGCGGAGCTCCCGGATGGAGGTCACAAAGGCCTAAAAAACAGTACGTGGCATAACTTCAAACAGAATTTGAATTGAGCAACAGCGCATATACATTCTTTGTAGATAATGGTGGATTTGTCACAATAACAGTGTTCAGGCCATGTCATTATTGTTTGAAGAAGACATCACACACACAAATCTTTTCTCAAACGAACACAAGATACCCAGCATGGTCTAATAGCAATTGGCTGCAGGCCATGGCAGGGCTGTAGTATGGAGGCCTTGCTGTGAACAAGGGCACACTGAGGGTCAATTGTCCTGTCAATGAATGTCCTCTTCCTTTGGCAGACAGTAATGAACAAGAGAGGGTCATTATTTTCCAGTCCAAAGTGAACTCCCCTAATCTGCTTCTCTAGATTGGTGTGTAAACACCTACCTTTGCAATGACTAAACACAAAGTTTGTCAGCTAAAACATTAAATAAACTTGGGCAGGAGTGGACGAAAATTAGGTCGGATCGTAGCTAATGAAGAAGAAGTCACATAAAAGCTTAATTTTTTACAAGGAGGTGGTGTGTTTCATTGGTGTCAACTTGTCTTACTTGTCTCGGGCATACAGTCCAAGCAATGACTGAACTGTTAAAGACATTGACTTGGGACGAACAGAACAACAACAGAATAGAATTTACATATACTCAAGGTTGTTGAAGCAAAATCAACTCAAATTCCCCAAATCCTGATATGCTGTTAGTATAAAAAAATGAGATGGAATTATTTGTTGAATAGATACCTTCTGGATTCCAGTTGCTCCTTCAGTTTGCTGTACATTTCCAACACTGTAAAGAAAAAAAATAGGAAACAGATTTGATGCTGGGTCTGTGGTATGGGTTATTGGTTTGAGCATTTCAGTATGCACCTACAACATTTGAAACTGAGAGCCTATGGTTTCTATGCAAGCAGAAATATACTAAACTACTGTAACAGCATTGCCATAAAGTATGACTCCCAAAGCAAGTATATTCCATGGTCCCACCTAGAACTGGTGAGGAGTTTCTTTGTTCTATATTCTGTGCTGTGACACACTCTAAATCCAGTTACAATTATCCTGAAAATCGATTATATCAATCATACACAGCTCTGAGCACAGGACTTGGAGGCCCCTGATGATGTACAAGACTTATTGAGTATAACTGCACCGATGGCCAACAATTTGCTTGCCTATCTTTGTGGACCCATTACAGATATATCAATCAGGTACTGGAGTCAACAATACCATCCCCTACATGCTCCACTAGGCACAATCTGATGTGATGAACTGGAATAGAACTTAAAGAGAAGAAGGTGGAGACCTCCATTCTGACATGGATTACTAACTATCTGACTAGAAGTCTAAATATAGACTGTACATTTAGCATCTGGTCGACTAAAGACATAAAAACACGCAGGGTGGCGTGGCTTAGGGGATATGGTCACATCACAAGTTATATGAGTAATGGACAGAGATATTTGAGGCCTTCCAAAATGTCCTCTCTGCTCCCACGAATCCTAACCCACTGATTGTTATTTTTGGCCCAAAAAACTACCCTTTAATTCAGACTGAGGGCTAAGTTAAAGGCAAAGGATATTGGCCTTCACAACCTTATTGGTGAGATGTCTTATTCTTTATAGTTTAATCATTGACCCACAAGTGTTTGTGCTATACCTGGAATGCAGAGCTGGAGCTTCTCCACAGTCGTGGCCATGTTCCTCTGTTGGATCCGACAACGGATCACTTCTTCAGTCTGAGTGGTCACCTGAGAGAGGGAATAGATGACAGAATGAGAGGAGGATAGGATAATAATGATAATATACAGTTGGCTGTATGCATGTGTCATAAATTAGGTGTTCAGTTACTCAAAAACTAATAGCAAAAATCCACATTGATGAAAGAGTTTTTCCTATGGTTTATTTTTTTCCTATTGCTAGGTTGAAGAACATTCATGACCCATGTCTAATGCAATTCATCAGAAAAATACTAATCGTCTTCTTGGCGGTCTCTTGGAGTCTGTAAAAAGACTTTCAATTCTCAATAATTAAAATCATATGTTATATGAACCATTTTACATAGAGCTCATTGGTGATATCTTGTTCAAGAGCACCACAGGCAGAGGTGAAGGTTCATCTTATATCTTCACAATGACCCTAAACCCCCAGCCACTACGTGAAAACTGCACCCAGGAAAAGTATATAAATGTGAGTCCAGTAAACGCACATTTTAACCTGATGAAATATCTCTTAATTACAATAGTTGCTGTAATTTTTTTTGGTTTAAATAGAAATTTTGAATTTTCTGAAAAATATATATTTTTGGTATTGATCATATCAAGTATTGTGTTTAGATTGGTAAAAAAATGATAAAACGACATATAAAAAAAAAATCAAAGTGTCTAAAGACTCTAAATGCACCAAACATTCTGAGGGTATAATAAGAATTTCCATATTGTGTATTTTACATAGACATGCATAAGTGTCTTTACCTCTCTGCCAGCTTCTTGCAATCTTCGATTTGTGTCTGTCACTTGGCCCTTTGAAAAAAGAGAAAACATCAGTATAAATTTCCACAGATGCTACATAATTTCAAAATCCAATACCAACCATTTCATTCAATTTCAAAATTTAGGCTCGTGTACGTTTGACACTTAAAACAGGAACAAATTCTTGATTACATTTTTGAGAAATGTGAATGTGAAGCTGGAATCTTTAAATTGCATAGCATACTGTAAATTAGTTTAGTGCGACTAAATGTTCAGACTGACACATTAAATCAAAATAACATTACATACAGTCATATTTCCCTTGGTAGCAGTTCACTACCTACTACTCAGTGGAGTCAGAAGAAGAACCACAACATTCAAAGAAATGGCTAATTGGACACGTTTGTTGCAATGACTAACTGAAATACATTTCTCATGAAGCAACCATCTGAAGCAGCAGAGAGACCAAAAATGAGACCGAGAAAGAAAATAAAGAGAAATTTGCCAAAGCAAAGGCTGAGTTGTTGTTACTGAAGACTGTGGGAAAGGTTGACTAACTCCAGATCTTCCACCTTGCTTTGGTCAGGGGCAAACTGTAGGAGTGATTAGCCAAACGCACATGTTTTTGTGGGTGGGGGAAACCAGAGCACCCGGAGGAAACACATGTCAACATGGGGAGAACATGCAAACTCCACACAGAAATGTGCAGCGGTCGACCCCGGGAACCCATTTGATGTGAGGCGACAGTGCTAACCACCACGCCACCGTGCCACCCACAAGTTGTTCCGATACCACTGAAAATGCTGGTATCGGAATCGATGAGTATGCAAGTGTATGCACCGATCCGAAACCACGTAATTTTACTTCACTTTGCTCCATGCAGCCTTCTTAACATTACAAACAGGCAACCAATTCTTCATCGCTGCTCGAAAAAACAGGCTATCGATTCTTCTTCGACTAAATGTCTTATACTAATTTGTGGCTAGATTTATATCAAACTAGATAATAAAAGAATGTTTTATGGCATTTATTATTCTCTGTATGTTTTGTCTACAAAGGTCTTACAGTTAGGTCACCATAATTAGCAGGAGAAACAACTTTAACAGTCATAGAGAGGCTGTACATCACCATTATTCCATTTGTTGTGCCATGTACTGAGTTGGCTGTAGGACTAAAATAATGTGCCAGTTGGCAACAGCAGAGTTGGTCCAAAAAGGCTACACCGGTATTGAATCGACACTCTGTATCGGCGAATACCCAAAGCCCAGGTATCGGAATCCAAAAAGGAAAAATGGTATTGGAACATCACTAATTACAAGGGGTAAATGTGGATTCTCTGCCATCTTTGTAGTAGTTTGAGCATATAATTTAATTACTTCCCACAGAAATTCATGAATTTCAGCCATAACATCGAGGAATCTTGTAATCTGATCACCAGTAAATTAAATGCAGTCCTCTTAGTGTGGTCAGGGAAGAGGTGGTCATTGTATCTAATGGGAAGCTTTTGGTAGACACAGCACTCACAGCTGAAGAGACATGCCCTCTATTTTCCATCTCTAACTCCGATGTAGCTGCTCAGCCTTGTAATCAGCTCATTGTCTATGAAGGGGCAAGGACAAAGCCCGGCAAACTCAGATTAACCAGGCAGCAGGGACCTGAACCTGTTGCCAGAGAACTGGGCCTTTCATTAGGTTTAATGGCTTGTGACAGGCTCTTTCTCACAGATTCAGTGACAAACTTCTCGATTCTGGATGGAGATTTTTGAACTCTCGGCTCTTGTCAAACGGCTGAGAACCATGACCCAATTGACCACTCGGCTTGCTGATGACAATCCTTTCAACAGAGAAACTTCCAAACAAGGGCGATGACAGTGCCGACTACATAATCATTCCTTTTATGTTCATTCAGAAATGATACAATGCAAGGTCAAGGAAATCCCCCCATGAAAAAAAGGTTTTCATGCTTAAAATTTCCTTTTCACCTCAATTTCACTATAATAAAAAAACAACGATCTCTAAAACAATGTTTATTGTTGTCTTACCTGTTGGCATGCCAACAACCTGCTATTGTTTCAGCATATTGTCCAGGGGGAAAGCAAATCACTCCCCTAGCCTTGAGAACCTTTGGATTTGAGGGTTACATTTTTGACAAGATTTACTGCCATTTTCAAGTTAAATATTTTTCTCCAGAAAAGCTAACCATCAGCGGGTAAGTGCCTGCTTTCTCAGAGAGTCACTGATGATTCAGCAGTACACTGAAGAGCCACAACATGCTAGGCAGGGTGGATAGAGTGTCTATCTATAGAAATGTCTATTTTTGTCATATTGTTGCTTCCCTGATCTGTCTGGGGGACAGCAAGAGAAGGAAAACCTTTAAATCTTAAACATTATATAATTTACACATCAATAAAGACACACGGTTGGTGGGCATGGTTGCAAACCAAACTGCCCTGCCATCCACTATCTTTACATAAATCTCACTCACCATCAGTTTCTCTGCATCAGCACGGACTTTGAGCAGCTCTGTGATGGCATCTACAAAGCCTTGGTGGTGGAAGTTGCACATTTTCTCAATCTCGCGATCATGGTTCCTTATTCTGGCATCCAACTTATCCATGAAGCGCTTGTGGGCATTGGGCTGGTCATCGTAAACGGACCTGAGACAGATAAACAGGGCCAGAAGAAATTGGGGTGAAGGAGCAGAAGTACAATGGGCTATTGAGAGAAGAGAGCAAAATAAAGAAGAGAATATCCAATCACAAATTATAAATTATATACTATGTTACACAAACAAATGTTTTATTACATTTATTAAATTTTATTAGATTCAATTCTATGTTATATTACATTAAGACATGTATCCTATGCTGTGGGAGCTTGCTGAGACCTTGAAGATGTCAACGAAAACGTATAAAATAAATGTGGATGTGAAACACCTCACTGTGTGTATAAATAAGACCACAGAAGCTTTTCTAACGCTGCACGTGATTCATTAGCAAGGACACAAAATAACAGAACACAGCAGAGGCTTTTACGACCTTTCAATGGGATCCTACTGGGGCCAATCCCACTGGTGACCATCATTCATTTTTAAATGGCCCACTAGTTCCATCTAGTGCTGACATGGTGAATTGTAATGTTTATAAGTTAAAATGTCATTAAAAACAATTCTTTATTCCTGATTATATGGTTGGCAGTTAAATCCATTACAATACACACTGAGTGGAGTTACATCTTTCATTGAAATTTTGCCAGGAGCCTCTCCAAGTGTTTGACATCAATACGTATGTAATAGTGATAATAGCGTGAATGTAATGCTCATGAAAAATTTTTTGTTAACTACCTGTATTGCCATTGACCATTCTGTTGTTAACTTAAAAAGGAGCTAGCACAGACCCACATATCAGTGAGAAGACTGCTGTCTGTGTGAGCTACAGATTTCAGGTTATAGTACTTGGTAATTTGCATATGTTTGCATTTTGGACCTTGACTGATTTCAACAATACTCAACGTATGCAAACAGAATTTTAGGGCACACAGCAAAGAAAATTCTTTTCTGCACTGATGCAATGAGAAACATTTTCATTAAATATTGTTGGATGTCTTTTAAAGAATTTTAAATAAAAAATCTGCTTTGAAGCTAATGTCCAATCTCAGCTGTTTTATGACAACACAAATGCAAGACAGCAACATTAAAAATCGATTATCAAGTTGCTTTCACATTTTTGCACTTGAACTCTGCAAAAAAACATGATTAGCAACAATTCTGTTGCATTTGCACCTCAAAAAAAGTTAAGTTAACCTATTTTACCATTTCTTGCAACTATTTCTATTACACAGCCTCTTTATTTAAAACTGTTTCCAGTGAACACATTACACGAGCTCTTGTAAAAATAGATTTTGGCAAATCTTCATTGACTCTATGGTCTCATACTTCTATTTATAATAAGAGTTGCAAAAAAAATGCTCACATTCTGAAGCTACAGTTAGCAAAGTAAGCTACTCAATTAAAATGCTAGCTCTATTTGTCCTCACTGACTCCTGAGGAAAATAGCTCCTTTTTCTGGTATGTTCTCTGGAAATGGGCTTCGTCGCCGGCTCTGTCTTCAACTGCCCCTGGACTACATTGAGGACGTGGGTCAGAGGAGGATGTTAGCCAAACTGACATCAATCATGGACAACACCTCTCACCCACGATATCAGACTGTCCGTGAACTAAGCAGCTCCTTCAGCAGCAGACTGCTACAGCTACAGCCACAGCCTCAGACTCTTAAACACCATCATGACATAAACATGTATTCTAGTGTAATATGTATGTAAGTTATATGCAGATATTGAAGTCAGTTAGTCATCAGATAAAATCTACAGAAAAATCATATCATTTTGGAGCTGCTTCCTGGGAGACTTGAATGGCTACAAGGCTATTTGTATTATTCTCGTCTTAATAGTAAAAAATAGGAATGACTAGCCTAGGTCTTGGTCTGGGTTCAGCTCACCCTTTATAGGTCATCAGTTAAGAGTGTGGATGTGTGGATGGGGCACATCATTTCACTCCCATAGATCAGCTGCATTCAGAAATCCAATCTATTATGGTACATCCGCCCCTGACCATGTCCTGGCCTGTAGCTCACCCAAGCAACTCTTTTTCAGATGGCCCTCAGAAGCCTCAGTCGCTGGCTTTCATGTCACCATACTAGGGCTGTCACATTTTATTCAAATATACATTCGAATGTGTGTAAAAATAAAATTTGAGCCATAATAACAGGGTCAAAGTCAGCATTAACAGTCTATAAAAAGCGACAGACCTTTTGAAGTAGTTTGCCTTGTGATCCAGGAGAGAGGTCACTCTGAACATTCACAGTGAGCTTGACTTATTGCACGCCCTACTGACCTATCAGTAAATGTAACTACTTATTTCGTGTTGTTTGCTGTGACAAAATGGAGGACACTGGCAAGCCAAGCCATCCTTAGCCGACAATCATGATACGAAAACACCGGAGAAGCAGTGTGTAGAATTATTTTGATGTGTATACCATAACAAACAAAGAGCTGTTTGTTGTCTTTGTAAAAAGCAGATGTTTTACACCACAACGACAACAAATCTGTGGATTATGTTTACTGCATTTTCATTATTTCTTAGTATCACAAAATCACAAACACTCGGGCAGGAGAATGATCTGGATGTGTGTCTCTTATTTTTGTGTCTGAGCAGGAGGAGGGACAGGCGTGAAACACCAAGCGAGTCTCATGCCAGCAGCTTAAAAATAATTTGTACTCTGTGTTCGCAATATAATAACACAGTACAATCAGAATACAATCTAATGGATTATTAGAGAAAAAAGTGAACATAGCTCCTTTACACTACAGGGATGAAGCAGTCACCTGCTAAAATTACTGTTCAACAGGACAATCAAGCTGTGACGACACTAATTACTGACAATCAATAACCTAAACCCTGTCAGTCATTCAGACAGCGGGCACTGGGCCCTATCCTTAGGGCAGAGTTACCTCAAGAATGTCAAAATACAACTGTGGCCTTAAGGCAAGTCTCCAGGAGAGGAATGTGAAAGGATGAGCCACTCAGCTGTAGCTTTCATCTATTTGCTAGCCAGCTTGTCATAATAATGCCATTCGTGATAGCCTTTGAAGCTAATACAGGAAACGAAGTACATTATGTACATATTAGCTTATACAAGGAACTGCCCAGGGAAATCAACATCTCATTTCACTGCTGAGCTACAATTAACAGCACCCAAGGGCTCAACCACGAGAGCAGAACGCAGTGTCGTATATTTGGCTTAAGAACAACCTAAAATTGCTAACATCACCAGTAAGCTAACGATAAGGATATGTGCTGTCTGCAGTCACACCCACACATGTTGAGACTTTTGACAGACCAGCAGTCCACCATCTCTCACGCACGCGCAGGCACGCGCACACACCAGGAAATACCGGACAAGTGCGCCTTTACTGACGTTGCATTAAAGAGCATGAAACAATGGATACGTTAGCCTAATTATCAACCAGACGGCCATGCACTTGCCACAATTCAATATATGTCTCAATATAACTCGCGCATTGGCTAAAAACGCTACGTTAGCCGGTGCTAAGGTAGCTAGCTAGCTACAGAACAAAAGGTCTGACAGTGTAATAGTCGCAACCAAACACGAACATATTATGACAGGTATAACTTCTCTAATGTGCTTTATTTACATACCGAAGAGTGGGACCGACACACGCCGTGTCGGTGCTCTCAATTTCCTGTAAAATCCGCTCGTGCTCCGTTATACACTCCAGGGTTTCATTATCCGCCATGATTGTTGTGTGCGTGTGTTATGAAAAAAGTACACACTGCAGCTGCACTAACACGGGCCATTCTGCGGATACGACGACAGGGGGCGCACTACCACGGGAGCACGTCCAATGAGCTGCTTGTCTGAGCTATCATCCTCAGAGCGGTAGAATAAACATTATAGCGGGTCCGTGTACCTTATTTTCCAGTTCTGAGACAAACTCATTTCACCAGTTGTTTTTTCAAAATCCAGAGAAAAATAAACATTAAAGCGTTTTCTGGCACAGAAGGTGACCTGTAGAAATATATTTTTGTATTCTGTATTTTTATTGCCAATTTCCATTTCTACACTTTCGCTTTAGTGATGAGTAAATAAAATAAAGCTCAGACAGAAAGTCAAGTTATATTTTGCTATGGCTGATATGTCCCAAAAACGCATATAGGTATATATATATAGAGAGAGAGAGAGAGCATATATA
>OMNV01009099.1:0-21400 GCA_900303265.1 Brotula barbata | reverse complement strand
ATACATATACAGCATATCTATCTATATATATATATATATATATATAGTATATATATATATACTGTATATATGTATGTATATGGACACAGATGGAGAAGATGAAATAATCCTTTATTAATCATTTGCAGGAAATTTTGTAACAGCAGCAAAAGAATATACGACTTCTTAGCTGTTTATGTTTGTGATTTAAAAAAAAAGATTTTATTTTAAAAATGTTGCATAAAATAGCTGCATTCTATCTAGGTTTGCCAGTGCCAATTGTAAAGGGCCTATTGTAAAATGAAGACACAAAAATGTATCCAGAAGGGGGCATTGATGCTCTTTACTGGATATCAGGCCCAAATTACACCTACTATTAAAATGCAGTCTGTATGCAGATACAATATTCAGATAAGAAAAAATGCATGTTAACACAAGACCTATGTTGAGACATCTACTGGCTGCTCATAATGTCTCTGTACGCTTTCTTAATGCTGTAAGTCAGTTTCAGAAATGCCATTATGACCTGTGAATAACATTCAATTTCTGAGTATCTGAAAAAGTTACCTTAAGGTAGTCCCGAGTGGCAAATCCACTGATTCTAGCTCTGTCAAAACATTCCCAAATGCCGTCTCCTCTTTTTTGTTCTCATCTTCATTTTGAATAGGAGGGTCTGGTAAAGTAGCATGGACCCTGTCACTTGCCATTGCTGTTTTCAGTCTGTGAGAATGAGAACAAAACCCATCATGTGACGGAGATGATACTATGAACTGTGTGTGTATAGATGTGTGTGTGTGTGTGATGTGAATTCCAGGCCACCTGCTATCATCAGCAGAAAAAGAAGGAGTTACAGGAAAAAGAGCCATTGTTATTCATTGCACTTTGAATGCAGCAAACGAACTTCATCGGCTCACTGTCTTAAAACTTGTAGAATCTGTAACTTATGGCGTAATGGCGTAATGGCTAAATTGTGACCATACTTCTTCTTTCTCTGTGGACTGACCACATTTGAACAATGTGGTTGTACAATTCTATTCTCTTCCTTCATCAACAAGGAACTATTTCAAGAATAACTTTGACATTTTTGTGAATAGAGTCATAGATTATTTTCCAGAGATGCTACTGTTCATGTTTGTGTCTTATTGTCTCTTCCATAATTTACCACAGTTTTATTCACCACTTTATTATAAATGATTTTAGAGTTTTTATTATTCATTTGAGGTTACATTGTCAGATAGAACCAGTATTCATTTTCTCAGTCTTTGTGTATCAGTTGTGTTATATTTAGTGTACCACTGGTTTATTATGACCTCCAATGCAGCAGTGTTTGTAAAACCTGGTGACAATGTGAACTTTGGTTTACTGAGTATAAAAGCAGTTCACAATTGTCATAAATAGTTTACACTTGAATTGTCACATGTATTCTGGCCTTTTCCTACAGATAATTCCAGCAATTACTTGTTGGCCTACTTTATCTGTATATATTCATATGAATAATAAAGACTACAAACAACTTGAAAATATCATTTTTGTTTTTTAGCTGATACTCTTCATACTATGTACTATTAATGAAAGGCCTCTGTCATTTTATGTTTATTGAACAAAAAATCAGTAAATTGCCAATATGGTAAGTTCAAATAGAACAGTTTCGTATTCACTGTCAAATGATAAGGGAACTGTAATCATGATGTACTTAAAGTGTATGTATTTTAAGTGTATTATTCAAAGAGTGGCTACAGTCTCTTGGGGATTCAATCTCTATAGTGTTAATTTCGATTTGGAAATTTCTCCACAAATTTGCGTACACATACACAGTAGTTTCATAACTACATAAATAATGTAATAACATTAAGCTGTACTGCTGCATGCTGCATGAGATAATAAAACTAATTCAGGCATAATAACAAACATGATCTGAGCTACCAACTGACTAACTAAAACACCCACGCTAAACACAAAATAACATTTGCTGCATCCTTGCATGTGATATATCTGCAGCAACATCTTTGCTCAGAATCAAGCAAGGCAGCTGCTGCAGCTTGTGCAGCTGTGGCTCATTTGCATACTGCCCACCCAAAACATATAGTTCAGCAAAAGTTTGACAGATAGTTCAGAGGAATGAAAGAAAACAGTAAATGCGGTGATTGTGTTGAACAAGACTAAATTGATAGTATTGAGCATAAGTAGCATAATATTGGATTTAAGTAACACAGCTGTCCCTGAACAGCTTGCACAGCGACTTTCTATTTCCTGCTATTCTTCTCTAAATGGATTGGCCCATCAGGAGTGTGGATGATTGTACTCTTTACTAAAGGCCTGATTATGAGCTTCCTTATTACCCTACTACAATCAAAACGTCTCTCGCTCTCTCTCTCTCTCTCTCTCACACACACACACAACACACACACACACACACACACAAGTACACAGCAGGAAAGGAACTGTGTCAGCATTACAGAGTGAGTCAGGCAGGCATAAAGTACATACAGAGATGTAGCTTGCTGGATTAAAGTGACTGTTATTAGACTTTTCAACATTTGATCAACAGATAAACAATTTGTGTGTGCTGGATTGTATTTATGTACTAGGGGTCCTGGAGGCCAAATCCTCTGTAGGCCATTTTGGACCCAAAATTTTCACCTGCTGTTAATCTGGCCTTGCTTGCTGTCAGTGGTGTGCTCTTGCAAGAATAATGAATGTCTACATCTGTGGATGTCACTGACACGTGACCTCACATTTCAGTCTTAGTCATCAATTTTTCCTTGAAAGGAGCACATATTTTGAATAATGGCTTTTTGCCTCATTTTATTTAGAAAGAAGTTGGCTCTGGTCACCATGGTCATTGACTGTCACTAAACTAGCGTTGAGAGAAGAGGAAGTGAGGAAAGAAGAGAGAAACAGGAAGAGAGGAAAGCATTCCTTTCTCACTGCCCTCTACATCCTGTTTTGAACCGCTTCTTTGGATTTCTTGTCTTTTATAGTGGGCATACATTTCCAGTGTCTCAGAACTTGATGCTAATGCAATTCTTAACACTCAACATAAGTTTTCTTTCTATATAAACAAATCCAGTGATAAAATGATACTGTAGTAAAGTCTGTTGCTATTTAAAAACATGTATCTAATAAGTCATTTATTAAGTGCAGTTTAATCAGTGGATATAACAATGTACTTTACCCAGGCACAGTGACAATCCGTGTGGATTTGTAATGGAAGAAAGCATGTAAACAATTCAAATTAAATTTGTTTGACATTTATATAAACTATATTACTGGCCCTGGAACGGCCCATCTGCATCATCCATCTAGTTGATTAAACTGTCTGTCATTACTTTGAAACAATCATGATTGTAGATCGTATATTTTTGTTTGAAATTATGCTCTATGAAGTCTGCCTGCTCCTACTTCAAATTTCAAATAATCCAATAAAACAATTTCTGAATTGTTGAGCTACTCACCTGCACACATAAATGAATTCACCATAATGAGGGAGCAACATTACAGTGAATACATGAAGCAACTGAATCCAACATTGTTGAGTGATAAGAATAAACACAATACAATTTAGAGAAATTGTCCACTGGCATCATTTGTCTATAATAAACAATTCACAAGGTAAAGTTTTCTTTCTGAAACATCTGGACCACATCCCTGGTTTTAGCCATGACTGTCTCAGATCAGGATGTCCTATTGTGTGACATTGTTTGAGTGTGACTTACAATTGAGGTCAGCAGTACTATAGCACAGCCTGTGCTCCGGACAGACTCGGGAAGCTGGTGGGAAGCTGGCAGGAAGCTGGTTGAGCCGGGACAGGAAATGACTATGGACAGAAAATGGAGCAGTGAGCATTTCCCTCCATGGTCCTAATCCATATGTATAATTCATTTACAAAAACAGGTGAATCAGAGTATGTAAACGTTTAATATGTGCATCCAAACCTAAGTTTTATGGAAGAAATAATGAAAGAAGTTAACACACACAAGTAGAATGAAATTTAACTGATATTACCTTGAATTCACTGTTTAAAATGTGACTTTAAAATGTATATCCAGATGTTGCTTTATTTGTTAGCTCACATGATGTCGTAAAAATCACTCAACAGATTAAAATTACATTAGCATCTATAAGTGACTCAATGATACCGTGACCCGGAACTAGACCGGCATCCTGTCCAGAGCGTATGTCTCGCCCAATGATGGTTGGAACAGGCTGTGGCCCTCCCGTGACCCTGAACAGGTGAAGTGGATAATGGCCGTTTCCTAATGTACTGACAGGTGACTCACAAACTTTGGTGGAATGAGGGAGCACTGTAAGCATATCCAGAGAAGTGTGGACAGTATTCATCCAAATGAGACGCACTTAATGGAGGTGAAGGAGGCGTGTCCAAGACCTGAAGTTAGGCAGGATGTGGGCGTGTCCCTTGCAGTAAGTGTGTCACTCCTGTTGTGGATGTTTCTCTCCTCATGTGGGTGTGTCACTCCTTATGTGGGTTTGTTATGTCTTTTAAGAAGTATTCATTGTTGTAGCCTGTGTTGTTTTCCTCTTATTGAATGTTTTTAAAGCACTTTAAATTGCTCTTGTGTTATTTAAATAATGACCTATCTTATTGTGTTTCAATGTTTAGCATACATATGTCATCATATGAAGGTGTTTGAGGTGTAAATGAAAGACAAATGCAAGGAAAAGTAAAGTAATGGAAATCAGAAGGACCAGGAACATGATGGCAGCGCTGACTTAAGTTGACCAGCAGAGGGAGCCACAGAAAGGCTGTAGGCGTCTATCACTCATCAATTGAAGGCATCAATTGCTCGCAAATACAGTCTCCCTCTCTCTCTCTCTCTCCCCCTCTCTCTTTCTCTCTCTCTATGTGTGCGTTCTAGAGGTCTGTGACATATTTTGAAAATAAATGTGATTTAAAATGTCATTTTCATTAAAGTATGTTAGAAAAATATACATAAACAAGAATTTTGTGTTTATGTTTTCTCACCCATTAAAAACTCAGTCAACACTTTACACTATGACAAAATACAGTGCGATAATCTGCAGACACCGCTTTCTATCCACATCCCAACTATGTAGATGAGGGAGGCTGAATATCTGGCACGGGATCATCATCTTGTCCGTCGAAGAATGAGGGATCAGGAGCTTCTTTTACATTTATCTGGTGTGGAAATGCAGCAATAAACAAACAAATCACAGCTGTATGTAATTATGCAATTCACTCACAACATCGTTTAATGCTCACACACCAAATGTTGCTGTTTTTTTTCTGTTACAAGCTGGTGCTCCCGCCTCATCAGCATCACTGAGCAGATGCAAACATACATGTCCAGTACACAACTCAGTGGCTTTTATCTGATGATATACTGTACACAGAGCAGAGTGTGATCAAGTTATTCAAATTACCAAATGAATACTGAGAATTAATGCTACCTGGAAAGAGTTTCGATCCACTGTTTTTAGAGAAAAATCATTTTTACAACCACTTGCTGTAGAAAAATTGTTATTTAATTTTTTTTTTTTTACATTTGTGGCTTTATTGACCTTGATTGTTTTTAGGTCAGTGAGCTTAAACTGGGACATATTACATTTTTAAAGAATTGTTGAGAAACTGAGACACAAATCGTGAAACCAGGACTTTCTAGAGTATTTTGTGACTTATTCACTGCGTAAATGTGTGTGTGCCTGCATGTGTGTGTGTGTAAAGTACTCTTGTCAGCAAGGCAAAAAGCTGTGCTAGATCTTTGAGTGGCTCTTAGAGTCTTGTTTGCTCAGTCACACACACACACACACACACACAGACACACGGATGGTTATTGCTCACTAGACGCAAACCTCTCAGGGGCTGTCAACTCCTGCTTGTGTCTCTTTTAAGTGTGCAGGTTTTACAGAGAATCGAGAAGAATGTCTGGATACACACTCTCCTGCTTCTGTTATGCTACTCTCTCTCTCTCTCTCTCTGCCCCACACAAAAAAAACTAAACGAAAAAAACCAATAGACGTTGACGTTGCTTGTATTTTGTCATATGGGTGTCTCAGAGCACAGCCTTAGTCCAGCAAACAGCAGAACTTTTTGCTACGTTGACAAATTTCAGCTTGCTTACCTGCATGAAATTGGGGCAAAGGTTGACTCCATTCTTACTCGTGTCTCCCGTGTGGCTGTGATCCGTCTGTCCTACCCAACCAACAGCTCGATACAAACCTGATTGTCATGATATTTATTGTCTAATGGTAATAAATACTGTCTGTGGTGTGATCATTTTCCAAATTACTGTAAAGTATACCTTTGAGTATCCATAGTAAATCAAATAGGAGGATTTCCTCCATAGAATATTCTGTGCCACAAAATATGACAAAGTCGAATAACAACGAGGACAAAGAGCCATTTGTATTTTGTCGATCTGCCCACAGGCCCGTTTTGAGATACGGCGCCATAAAGTTTTGCCACCCGAACTCTTCCTGAACTCTAACATCATATGTTCTCTTTATGATATAAGTTTACACTTCAAAAGTCAAATTAAGACCAATCAAACTCGTCAGTTTGATCAGGGGAAATGAGGATGAATCAGGGAGAGAAAGTGTTTATGTTGTGGCGAGGATGCTCATTTTGCGATTTTGTGGCCAGTAAAAGGGAGGACTCAACAGTAGGTGGGTACTGGTGAGTACAGTCAAACAAATATTACTATGATTGTCAATTCAGCTTCTGATGAGAGTCTTGCGGACAAGAATCTGGGGAATCATCTGGAAATTAAGAGGGAGCCCTTAGAAAGTCCCTTTGACAATGGAGATTCTAGGAATCTGGAGGCCATTGGCAAAAAAGTGTATGGAGTCCTTCTTATGTCTGAAAATAGATTACACAGAATGAGAACAATGACACAGTGCTTACCACTGTCCTGCCTCTTCTTTTCCTGCTCTTTTTGTTTTTTCCTCCACTTTTAAGTTACAGAAAGACACTTTCATTCAGTAGCTGATTACTTGTCGACTAGCTAAGGGATGGAGCCCACATGGGGTTTGGGGGGGGTACAGATATTACATTGGGGTCTGCTACAATTTGCTGATCAACAAAACCAGAGTATTAACTTAACTGTCCATACGTCACCTCAATGATTGCCCTATTGACCTGCGCCCTCGTACAACTAATCCTAAATTCTTTAACTGTCTCTGAAATTAGATTACAGCGCCTTTGGCAACTGAGATCTCGATGACATAAGAAGATCTTGTCTTTATTTGAGCTCGTATAGGGCACCTTTGTCCAAGCTCGATCTCCACAACATGCATCTCAAACGGCCATTCTGAATACTTGGTGGTGGTTTTTGAATTAACTAATCCTGCAGTGTTTCAAGCCATGATCAACGAAGTTCTTTGGGATATGGTGAACCAGTTTGTTTTCATATACTGTATGTGGATATGTAGTCAAACAGAAGGCATGCTTTTCATACACTCCTACCCTTTCAGCAGTTCATTATGGAGGACTCCAATCATGTCTCAATGGTCAAGATTCACCTGCAGAGGAGAATTCTTATGTGGGAAAGTAAAAATGTGTCAGAGTGGTTGTGATAGCATAATTCAGGTATTAACAAGAGGCTTAATTATCAAGTTTACACATCAATTGATGGGTGATTTCTGGGGATATAGGTATAACTGAAACCTACCATTAAAATACATGAATATATGAGTACTCTTACTAACCATGTTCCTTTCTGGGTGTAGTTTACATGTTCTCCCTGTTTCTGTGTGGGTTTCCCTCGTGTCCAAAGAGGTGAGACGAGGACAGATTGGAGTATCTAAATCGACCAAAGGTGTCAGCTAATATGAAACTGTAAGACTATGTGAAAGTTTCTGTACTTACTTGCTTTTGGTTCTAGTTGATTTGGTTTATTCCACCACAAAATGTAAACATCAACAGAAACAAAGCAGCAAAACATTTATATGGCACTTTGATGCTTAGCGTGCACTTAGACGGGTATTTTACAATTACAATTATGATTTCCATTTAGCAGACGCTTTTATCCAAAGCGACGTACATATGAGAATTACATTTATTCTAAATTTAATTTTACGCGTCAGAGGTTTTTGTCCTTTGTTATTAAAAAATCCGGTCAAGACAAGCACGGTTTTGAGTCACCGAAAAACATGAGGAGGCAATGTCAACAGAAACACTGTTTCCTCTTTAACAGATTAATTCCTTAGTACGATTTTAGCCAAGTGTGTGTGTGTGTGTGTGTGTAATAATCCAGTCTGCTTGTCATTGTGAAATTGTGTCAGTGTTCACTTAGAATTGGGAAGTGAAACAGGGGTGTGTGTGTGTGTGTGTGTGTTCAGTAAAGCAATGCAGCGATATACCCTGGCAGACAGATGTATGCTCATAGATAACTTGTTGTTTTAGAACAGGAGAACATGTGCTGTTACTGATAGGCAAATCCTCTGGGCACCATCACTGACTTCACAGCACTCGGCTCGCTGAAGGAGCTTCCACACACAGCCTCAGAGACACAGACACAGGACTGGAGCTTCCTGAAAGTGAACAATAGTGCTATCCCTGTGCACAAGGTCAGTGTGTAAGGGCAAGTGGGTGTGACAAACTTTTGCAATGCGGTGACAAGAGGTGCAAAGCACCAGGCACACTTCTGGGTGATCTATGAGTCCACCTGTAAGTCCTGTAAGCCTTTACAAATGAATTCAAACAATAATAATAAAATGAGAGATACATGCCGGAATCAGAATAAATGATTAACTCTCACCTCTCCCACATCACTTTGTCTGTTATTGTTTGTTATCCATGACACAGTTATAACACAACTATACTTTTCTTCTCAAAATAGCATTCAAATTTTCAACCACAACGCCTTGTCCTATGTCACATATTGTAAATGTACGTTTGTGCGGTCATATACCATTACAATCAAAAAACAGACACTCACTGTCCCTTTGTTGTCTGTTGACCTATAGTCAGGGGACAGCTGGAACTGCTCTGACCTCGTGGCATCCTTTAGACCCAGACTGTCTTGTGTTGTGCAGCCGTGAGTGCAGGGGCTGTGGTTAGGGAAATTGGCATTAGGCTTCCTTCAGCACTCCATCTGGCTTTGAGACTGCGTAAAACGACTTTAAGGAAGTGTGTGAGATGGAAGGAATTGGATAGATGGAAAAGGACACTTTTTTCACTTTTTTCAGTGAAAAAAGCGAATGTCGTCACAATGGCCCTTATGGAATTTTAAAACAAATTTCTCTATGTCAATGCCACATAGATGATGTGATAGGTTAACACCTATTAGCTAAGGCACAACTTTGAAAATAAAAGTCATCTATTGCACTGATCTATCAGGGACTCATCTGACAAAATAAAAGTCGTCTACGACAGACACAAAGTCTCAGCTCTCCTTGTGGGTGCAGCAAGTTCACAGCGTTTTTTTTTTTCTTTAAAAAAGGACAAAGTTGAAGCGGTGCTGTCCTCCAACGACCTGTTTCCTCTGTTTGGTATATTTTGTCAGTATCAGAGCACCAGAATGTGTATTATGGAGCTTATCTGATGAATGTGTTCCTACTTTCTGGGTTGTATTTACAGCTGGAACGTTACCTTCATCACACAAGTTATGTTATGGTTATGTTTGTCTGTCTGACAAACAACAGGATATGTCCAAAAATATTGTCAGATTTTAATGGAACTTGGTGAACAGATCAGGTCATGATGCAGGGACAGCCTGATGGTGGCACTGTTATTATCACTACCATAAGTCATAGAATCAAAATCTTTTTGCCCTAGATTTCTTGGCTCATCCATATAGATCATGTCTGTTTGTGCCTAACTAGAGTTTACATCGTTTTGATTTTTTCTTTGTCCATTTTTGTATCAACACTTTTTTTGGGTCTCATATAATAATAATAATAATCATATCATGGGCATAATCAGTAATCTGTTAAATGTCATCACTGAGAGACAAGTCATAACTAGACTGTTCAGAGGAACTGGCAAACCCACTCGATGCCTTCTAGTTGTGACCAAGATCAGATCTCAGTGGGAGCCAGAGCACATCTGTATCTGGTCAGGCAAGTCATGCCTGCACGTTGCATTTACACTTTGTATTGATATGAGTTATTGTTTATCTCAATAATCTAACCGGATGCAGATGGCTTTAAATTGTGAAAGTGAAAATTGAAGATTTGTTTGTGGTCTTCTGATAAGGCATTATTATGCATCTTTGAGTCAACCGATCATAACCAGATATATTTTAACTTTTCTTCCATCCATCCATTATCTGTACCGATGATCAAGAACCTTTTGGCCTGCTTTATTTAAGGCTCTAAGAACAGCACAGCTTGGGGTGATTTTAGCGGGGGCTAACTATGTTTGCGTGTTCTCTGCGCACCCATAAAGGTTTACTGGAGGCACTCTGGTTCCCCCATCTTTAAAGACATGTGAGTTAGGTCCATCCTACCATTGCTTGACCAAGCCACTCGGCTGAAGACCTGGTGTTGGTGTCCAGACGGGGCACTGTGGCTCAGTAGATAGGACACATTAAATTCAGATGACAAAATTTGTTAGACTTATGCAATGACAGTAAGTGTTTTCTCTTGTTATTCTTATCATTTTGACCACTGTTGATAGTGGGCATAAAATAAAAATCACTGCACTCTGATCTAAAATACTCACAATACTGTAAATGACAAAATTTTTCTTGCTAAATCTTCTCTCCAATCCTTCTTTTCCTTCACTGGACTCCTCCCGTCTCCATCTCTCCTAGCACATGACGCAGTCCTAAACAAACTGGGAGGAAGTGATAAAACAGCACTTCCTGCTACCATTGTCTGAGATAACACTTTCCATGGATAACAAGAATCCAGTCCGCGGAGAGCTTTGTTTTCAGATAAATACACCGCTGAATGAGCTGTAGTGACACAGGAAAAATATATGTTGAAATGTAAAAATCAATAATCAAAGCGTTCAACTGCCCTTTGTAACACATTTCACATTTGTGGAACAGAATGGTAACGTGTTTGAAACCAAAATAAATCCCATAAGTTACCATTTTAAACTTCAAAATGTTTCCTCTACTGCTTGTCACCAAATTAAATCACAAAAAAAGTTACAAGTGTACAATAAAATGGACTATGAAACAAAATAGACCATTAAATTACCTTTTGTATGCCCCCTTAATGGCATTTTGCCACTCTTGCTAATCATTCAGATTTTTTATTGTTTATATCTTTTCAAATTTCTGTTTTTCAGTCCGAAATCTCTGATCCTGGTGCCAAACCAGTGCATTCCTTAATCTATTAATGTCATTTCCTGTCTCTGTGGCCATCGCTGTTTTCACAGTCCTTTTGCCGGAAACAAAACAAATTAACACTGCATTGTTCTGGCTGGTCACATTATAGCTGGAAACATCAGCACAGCAATAGTTTCCTGAAAGCCCACATTAATAAGCAAAGGCCAGTGGTGGTGGTGGTGTGTGTGGGTGTGTTTGAGCAACGTGTGCGTGTACATGCATGTGTGTATTGTCCTCTCTCTCTTCCTTTGAATTCCCCTCCCTCTCTGCAGACAATCTGGGTTATGGTCTCTGTTTCAGGGAAGTTCACTTATTCATCTTTTCTTTTCCAGTTTATAGCAATCGTTTTTATTTTAGACCCATAAAAAAGTGATCCAAATCTCAGGACAGGGTCTGCACGGTGGTTGAGCGGCTCAGGCATGTTATTGTAAAGACACTTGCCTGTGGTATAAAACATTTCACAGATAATTTGTGTCAAAGCTGCCATGGGTTGGTAGAAAGAGAAGCATCCCTTAGTTAAACAGTATCTGATATTGATCACAGATTATCGCCATATCACGCACACACTTGCACTCACAAACACACACACACACACACCCTTTCAAAAGCGGCCTGCAGTTTACACAAGCTATAAAAATCAATGGGCTGGGATAGGAGCAACAGCATGAGTCGGTCATAAAAACAGCAGCAACCAATCAATAAAAGCTTATAACTAGATCCTCTATGAGTCCGTGATAAGAGCTGCCATTCAGTCTGTTCAGATGGAAACAACATTCTTCAGTGTTCGCACATACTGTAGCTCTACACATACACATAAACACCAACCGATACAGTTTCCTCTTAAAATAAAGCGCTGTAATACATCCAGTATTGTTTTGTTTACCTTGTTTCATTCAGCTCCTATACCTGCAAAAAACTGTGGTTACACTCACTCACTCACTATGAAAGGAGAATCCACCTGCAACTGTAGCTGTCCTTAACCACACATTACAAATGTTTCATCTCTAATCTATCACTTCTCCAGCTCTGAAGAAGTGGAGAGACCCATTGGTTGAGAGGTGAAACGTCTTCATGTAACTCCAACCATGTCCAGTTACCCCTGATTCAATCCCCCTTTGATAATCATGACCTGGATGACCAACAATGTTCACAGACACACACATTAGAGAGTAGTATAATATATATATATATATATACATATATATATTATATAAGTGATTAATGAAACTTACCTTGAAAAATTAAGATCTATTTGAATCTGACAGTGAAGTATAGCATTACGAAATCTATGATGTTGCAAGTATTTGCCTCAGGTGTGTTAGTGATCAATAAAAATTGCAATAAAGGAAGACTGTGAATGTTGTCTGCAGACAGACTTGGAACGGTGAGTTCAGACATCAGCAGTTAGCTTATAAGAAAACATTTATATTCCTTCCCTCAAATCAACACAAGATTCACATACATGTTTTAAACATTTCTTGTGATTTTTGGTCGATCATCTTGATTTCGGATGGTCATCTAGGATCATTTTGCTTCACAAATCTGAAGGTATACGCATGAAAGAACGACACTTTCCAAAGAAACCGCTGTAATCAGTGCTAGTAATAAAAATGTCCCACTTACAAGAATTACTGATTAGACTTCGTCCACTGTTTCTCATCCATTTCCTCTGACCTTCCGTGACTCCATTGAAACAGAACAATAGTCGCTTTATGTGTGCAGACAGGCAAAATGAGCCTGCACAAATCCACGCGTCAAGTATATGGTGTTGTGTGGCATACTTGGCTGATGAGGCATACAAGCTGTGGTGTAATCAATCAGCAAAAACAATATGCAGCTTTGTTTAAAAGGAATCATCAAATCATCATTGTTATTTTTGCAAAATATGAAGCACCACAAAGTCTGCATCACATATGTTCTGCTATTCTGTTATATGTTATCCTGTGGCTGCTGCTGAATCTATCTATCTATCTATCTATCTATCTATCTATCTATCTATCTATCTATCTATCTATCTATTTATCTCTCTATCTCTCTATCTCTCTATCTCTCTATCTATCCATCTATCTATCTATCTATCTATCTATCTATCTATCTATCTATCTATCTATCTATCTATCTATCTATCTATCTATCTATCTATCCGTCTCACAGTGGAAAATCCAACAAGCCATCATTTTCCAACACCCGCTTACTGCCTTGGGATATACTTGTTTATATTGTTCCTAAATGTCTCTTGCCTCCTAATAGCACCTTAATTCACTCGGATGTTTGCAACATTTGGCCTTAACTATTTATTATCAGTGTGTGTGTTCTGCCCGGGCAGCTTGTTTGAGCAGCTAATCATTCAGATGGACTCTATCTAAATTGGATGTTGAGGCAGAAAATCTTGTGCTCTTTTAACTGGCATCTGAATACTTTTAAAGCTTCCCTATCTTCCATTTGGATATGGCCTAATTGAAAAGCAAATAGTACACCTGAGTGCACACATAAATCGGTGAGTGATATCTCCTTAGCTACCAGAGGAATGAATCTCTCCTGCCGTACCCCCTTGTCCCTTCTCCTGTTTTCCAGTGCTTCAAATGGCCTCCGTCATGCATTATCTGTTGGATTATTGTTTTGGGGATTAATGTGTCCATGTGAAACACAGGAAGTGGTTTCTGGGACAACTCCAGGTCTCACTGTTGACTCACCAGATGGGTTGCTGAACAAAGACCGACTGACACACTGATTATTTAGGGTGAGAGGTTTGTACAAAGTGTCAAATTAATTTAGAATTAAGTGGCATAATAGTGAGACTTTTGTATCGTGTGTTTGTGTTTATATGGTCAGATGGAATATAAAAAGCTTTAAGCTGTTTTAGACAGTCAGGCTAGTTCGGGCTGAGTTTGATGTGGAGTTTAAAATCAGATCTGTTATCTGTTACCTAAAGTGATGTCTTGGTAGGGGCCTCCTAGTGATCACAAGACCCTAAACAGCTACTTATATCACTTAATACCTGCAGTAAGGACAAGTAAGTAGCATTCACATAACAGGGGAGCAGGAGGAGAAGGATGATAAGGATGATCTCAGGAGTTTGACCGCTATAAAAGCGCGACAGCTGTGAGGTTGAAGAAAAGGCTCCAACAGAAGAAGAAGCCCAATTGTCTTGGTCTCCATCCTGTTGGATTCTGGTCCACTCCTGGCTAGGAGCTAGAAAATATGCCCAAACAGTATCCTGCCTCCTCACTCCTCACTGAATGTTGAGTGATTGCTGATGTTGATAGTTAGTTATCATCGCTATTCAAAAATAGACTTGTGGATGATTTTTCAGATTGGATGCCGTAGCCATCCAACCATCTTCTTTGATGTTTTCTTTTGTGTCGAATGTTCATTCTTCACTGGGATTAACATGTGTAGTCATTTTTTTTAGACAGCAAGGTTTCCAATCTCTCTGTGTGTTGACCTGGTCAGGGTTTCGCGTCTGCCAGCTCATAACAGGCTAAATACGTTTTTAAAAAGATGGATAGAAGTGGAAGAAGTAAAAGTATGATTCAGCTTAATGGCAGCCTAATGGCAGGGTTAGCGCCGGTGTGCAGATCCATCTTCCCCTCATTGTACAGCTACAGAAAGGTATCTGTCGTCATCACAGCTCTTCATAAAGCCGTTTGGCTCAGCAGACCACTGTTTGCTTGCTTTCAACACAAATTAGCGCATGGACAATTTACCTCGCCACTCCTCTGCACCTGGAGACAGATAGTTTAAAAAAAATTAGCATAAGAGCTTGAATTCAGGATGCAACAGCCTACATGCTGTCAACTCCATCCAACCATAGTGTTTTGAACCGCAACCCGATCATAGTCTGAGGAAGTCATGTACGATCAAAGCTGGTCCAACAGTGATCAAACCTCTAACAGTAAACTTAAATAAATCTATCAGATGGATCAGAGCCTGACCAGAGGGCAAACAGAAAAAAAACTCAACATTCTTAACATTAAAGTCTGTTTCAGCATAGTTGATAAAGAACTTCCACACGTTTACTTTTCGACTCACCAAACTTATGTTCGCTTTAGTCGAGTTATTTCCTCACACCAACTGCCTACGTTGTCTTGCACTTCCGACGTGTGCACTCTGGCGCTTCATCACGCAACCCAAATGTGAAATTTTGAGCTCCATCCAAGCCTGATGATGTTTGAATCCAAGCCCAAATGAACAGGCACTTCCTGTTTGGTTATGCTGGGTTAGAGTCATTTTGTTTGACTCTAAAAGCCTAAAAGGTATTAGAAAACACCTTGGGCTTTGAACTCAAATACAGTATTATTGGTATCCTTTTTTAACCTTACGTTTCATCTCTAGGTTTGCTGCTTTTTGATGTCACATCTGTAGTAGCTTCTTTCTGTTCTGTCAATGTTTGCATAACAATTGTGCAAATGGTTTAAAAAAAGTTATTTCTATTTTTGCTATTGCAAATGTCATTCACAAATTACCCAGGTGTCATCAGAGCACTCTGCAATGGTTTATCTTTTACACATTTTTTTCACTTCTCACTTTTGTGCCACCTTTTCATATTTGTCTGCAGTGGTGACGCTCGTATTGATGCATGGGTGTTTTGTCTCATTAATTTATCAGCAGAGGAGAGAGAGGCCTCCATGAGGGAAGATAATGGCTTCCATTTGGCCATGGCCAACACTCAACACATTCCTCAGTCGTTCAAATATAACCACACATTAACCTGTGTCAACACACATGCATACACCCACGCATGCACACGCACACTCACACACACAAACCTGATAAACTGCTTGTGAACTGTACTGTCCTGCATTTCTCTGAAGGTTTGAACTTGGATGAGTTTGACAGAGAGTGCTGTAATAAAATGATAAGAAGTTTCATAAGTGAGGTTCAAACCTTTTGAACCAAGTATCAAGTAGTGAAACATCCACAAACTCACAAAAAAGAAGAATTCTATGCAATGCTCACTATTAGGATGAGCTCAGAGGAGCAAGAAGCGTGCAGATAGAAGTATTATTTACCCCTTCATCTTTGTTTTCACGGTTTGCAGAACCAAATAGAGGCTCCCTGGTGGCCGGTTATTTAAATCATAAGCTCTGCAGTTGAGAAGATGAGCATTGTGTGTTATCTCACAAACACAGCAGGCTAACCACAGAAGGCTTGTTGTATTTAGAATGTGGGGCAGAGTGTGCTCGCTGTGAAGTGACCTGGCTATTTGCTGAACATTTCACCCACCAACTGTGTGCGCTATTCCTCCTCATATTGACTTTACCCTGCACAATTTGTGAACCATTACACAATACAAAAGCTGAGATCAATGTGCATACTGTTGGTTTTGGAATAGTCTGTTAGAATGAGGCCATTCATGTTAGAATGAGCTCTTCATAACCATAATGGTTGCCACAAGAGATGACCTGACCATTTCTGAACACGGAGTTTATGCTGAGACACATAGATAAAACGATAACGACGATCTTTAATCCTGACAGGTGTCACGTACTGCACAGATGAAGATCATTGAAATGAATTTCATGTTGTCAGTCTGAGTGTCATTCTCAAAAACTACACTCATGTTAGATGATAAAAGTTTCTGATGAAATATACAGTATTGTGGTACTATCTGTCACTTTTCCTGCTATCTCTGTGCTGTCCCATCTGTTCTGTTCTGAGGGTTCACACAATCATTAACCTAATCTACTCACTGAAAAACTCCCCTCACAATGTTTGCCTGAGAGCTAAATGATAAGCTATTTGAAGTTGAATGTGTTGATGAGACTCCTAATTTGAGCTGCTTGTCTTTGATTCCCAGAGGAAACAGACTGAAGAGCAGTGATTGGCTTTCCGTCTTTAATTCTATTTACATTTTATGGCCATTGTCCACCTCACTTCATTTTCTGGAATTAGGGACAGACAAGCTGTTTTTCCAATGCAGGAACTTTTCCATGCTTATGGTGTGATTTTAGACCCAAACTGTGAATCTTACAAAGCAAATGATAAATTGATTAAAAGAAAAAAAGAAATGATCAAGAAGAAAATAAGACGACACACACCCGTTGACTGGACATAAGGTGACACAGTTTTGTCTTCAGACTCAGAGAGTAGAGCAGATCTGTTTCCACTGTACAGGATTGAACAACTACACCACAAAGTTAACAAAAGCTCTTCAGTTTTGGATTACATCAACATCCTGCGATCTACAGGACAAACTGTGAATGTAAGAAAGAAAATAGCGAACGGGAGAAAAGGTAAAAAGCCTAAATACAAAATGGCAACCAGATAAATCAATCGGTGACTCAGTCTTACCAGCTCCAGCAGTTCCTCAGAGAGTATCTAAGAAAGTATCTACAATGGTCCAGGAGCTAAAGTTATGGGAACAAGCAAGTGCTGGTTTCTTGGTATGAAACTAGAGAGGGATAAGTGTACTGCCTACTCACTTTTATGAGTTTCTACTTTTCCTCCATTTTACACAGAAGTTTTGGACTTTTCCGACAGCTCCGGCTAATTACATTTTCATATTTCACCACTTAAACCTAAGTTTTCCATTATGCCAAAAAGGTGTTTCCACTCTTCCTCTATCGAAGGCTTTCTTACCATCTAAACATACCACAACCTACAGCCGAGCTGGTAATATGATAGGGGGACATACGAAAAAGCTTTGTTGTTTCATAGTTTCATAATGCGTATGTAAGGGAAGAAGGAAATTCCTTTTGAAATTCTAAAATTCTGCCTTTGGTGGGGAAAGTTGTCAGGGCTGTGGTATTTACCTCCTTAATGAAACTTGATTGGTTCTTGTATTTTGTAAACAGATATTGGATCGCCCCGGGTTTTCACCAGAGCACCACTAATTTGGGGAAGTTCAATTATATCTATAAACCTTTTCTCTCAGTTTGAGGTTTCATGTGAGGTCTGACATATACATATATATATGTATATGTATATATATATGTATATATATATAGAGAGAGAGAGAGAGAGAGAGAGAGAGAGAGACATACTGTATACAGTATGTTATCTGGATCTAAAATGACTTCCCCCAAGGGAGACTTGATTCTTGGAATCGGTCGCTCTGAAGTTCTGCTTCGCTTGCAGTTAGCGGATCAAACTGTGCCTGAAGCTACAAGCGATCTTAATACAATTCTGGTTTGGGTGTGACTGTTTATATATTGGCTGTCCAGATTGTGGAGGTCACATATGATTTCTTTGACCTAAGCTTTTCTGCTTTTTTCATCCCAGAAACACAAAGACAGGTCGGCCCTGTAGACAGGCTGTACAGGTTTCAGACAGGCCCAGAGGTCTAGCAAACATATTTACTTTTGCTGACTTGGTTAATGCAAAGGGTTTTGATTGAAGACCTATCAAGAATGGCATCCTGGATAAAACTACATTAGATGCCTGCACAGTGTTATTCATTTTATTTCTTTATTTGATTGGTTTTATTGTCTACGATTTTAAGAGACACTGAACAATAAACAGCAGTCAGAGAACCAAAAGTGACAAATTTATTATTATCACAAAATAGTTTATGAGATACCATCAAACACCCAAACCTAACTGCAGTTACATCGATTAAACCATTATTTAATGAGCACATTTTAAACACACACCTGTAAGAGCGTTCATGATCCTAAACCACACACACAGGTCATTGATATATACAGTATACAAGGCCCGCTGTTTGTTTCCAGAAACACAGAAACAACACGCAGAATCCCCAAACAAGCATATTCATCCGTGTTGCGCGGTGTAGAGTTTTCCAGACATCCTGCTGTTGTTTCAGCTCCACTTCAATATGTTTCAGGAGTCACTCCCATAATGTAGGATATAGCATATGCTCGCTGAAGTGCTGTTGAAATAACAATTGGGTTCAATCATTTTTCTCCACCGAGTTTAGCACACATTATGTGATTAGGCGTTTTGTCCCCTGTACAGGCTGAGATAGTTCTGCCCGTGTTGGTGTTATAAACTAATCATCGAGGTTTTCAAATGGAGGTGACAGGAAAGAACAGGAAGGATGAATGTCACTGAGCGGCAGAACATCATTTATTTAGGGATGTCGTTCGATGTATTCAGCGACTTGTTTACTTATTTATATTTATGTGTGTTTGTTTGTGTATAGTACGTACTACGTAGTATCTTGGTGGTCAGAGACAGTCTCTTGTCATTTCCTGTCCATCCTAGCCTTGTTTCACTCTTCTTGTTAGTTATCTGTTCATACTAAGAGCAATCTACACAAAAACAACAAAGGAAAGACTGGAATGAGTGAAAACTTCGCATTGAAAGGGTCTCTTCATCATCCTGCCCCATGTGCCGTGTGTGTGTGTGTGTATGTGTGAGTCTCAGAATTGCGGGTGCAGTGTGAACTCGTCGTCATCCTCTATGTCCAGCTCCTGATCCGTATCTGACACGTCAGACTCCAGCTCTGTGTGTGTCTGCTGCGGGGACCCTGAGCGCCCACAGCGGCCCGGGACAGCTTCAGGGCCCGACACAGTCTGTCTTTGCTCGGTGTTGTGGATTGCGGACGGCTCGGTGGTCTCGGTTCTCCCCGCTGAGCTCTCGTCCTCCGCCGTCCTCTTTCCCCCCTGCGGAATTTCCTGTCACGGATAGATCAATTGAGACGGTCAGGGCCCAACTCATCGTGACGTCTTCACACACATTATCACATGACGTTAACGGTAACCGTGCGAGGGTGTTTAAACGCGTTTGACGCTCGGGGATTTGGACAACATTCACGGGAACGGAACGGCGTGCGAGCGGTGCGCTGTCCGTGGTCCTGAAGAGGAGGATTCATCCATTCAGCTGTTATATTACAGTACATATGTGAACTAATGACATAATATAAACATTTTATACGGCCATATGGAGGAAATCACGGCTTCTAGTTTGAGTCACTTTATGATAAATGCTTGTTTGTTTAAACCGTAGTAGATTTAGCCGCTATTGAATTTATATTATTTATAAATATATTCGGGTTTTTTTCAGGGGGGAAAAAATTCCTCTCACAAAAAAAGTTTCATTTCGATTATATAAAAATTACATAAAAACCATTCATGACTTAAATATAAAAATAGTGTAAAATGACCGGAAACACGTAGATTTTAAATCGAACGTGGACATGGATAATACAAACCCTCACCTGTTTTAGTCTTCGCCATTTCGCTCTTCGGTTTTGGAACCAAGTTTTAACCTGAAAGACAAAATGAAAAGTCATATTATTGTTCTGAGCTAAAAGAAGAGATCTTTTCTTTTTTTTTTTGATAGAATTTATCGAATAAATTTGATGAGGGGTAAGCGTCGAGTTCGTTGGAAACGGATTGAATGAAATCCTTGTTTTGGACCCGTCTTCATGGACGAGCTTGTCTTTGAAGTGGGATGTTTGTTCCTGTTTAATCGTTCAGATCGAAGGAAACGGTGAATCGACGTCGTTTCTCAATAAGATGACTGAGAATAGTTACATACCGTGCAGCGAAGGACTGCTCTAAAATCTATTTGTGTTGGGCCAAAAATAAAAGGAAACTATATTATAATGTTGTGGAATTCCCGCTCTAAATCAAGGGGCCCCGATTAATCCAAAAATAATTACATTAGAAAACCACAATACAACACTGCATCGTTTATCAGTCATATGAAAGAAAAAAAAACAGAATAAAGGCTACGACGTTTAAAAAAATGATTACAGGATTTGTTAGCTGCTTGTGTGTAAATATATGTAACGTTTTAACAGTAATTCCTTATTGTTGCCGAAGATATATTGATCCTCGCCCACAGCATAAATGTGTGATGAGACATATTACAGTTTCTATAACATCTACAAAGCTGAGCAAGAAGACACGCAAAATAGTTCTTGTTATAATAATGTATATCATATTATTACGACGTTATTCTCGTAACGTTTAGATTTTTGATCTAAAATTAATAATCTCTCTTTTATGTTTTTTTTCTGAACACTTGCCATAAAACTCCGATAATCAAATAAATTATAATTGCTTTATTTAAAAGTATATGGATCTCAACAAAATTGCACCCATTGGTTGTTTACTGTGGAATAAATATGTATATACTGTATATTTATATTCACATTATTCTTTAGTGTATTATAGTGATGTGGGGGCATCGTTCACAACGGTGTTTTTTGGAAAAAGGGAAAATAGATAACATCAAATCCTCTATGC
>OMNV01009098.1:60749-91137 GCA_900303265.1 Brotula barbata | reverse complement strand
CCCTACTTCCTGAACAAGCCACGCCCCCATGTTGCCTAGCTCTCTCTGTCTCTCTCTGTCTCTCAGTGGCAACCCTTCCAAGAGGTGGCGCTCTAGGTGAGTGCTACTTCTGGTTCACCCGTCCCCAGAGACGGCCCTGGTCATATTGGCTTTCTCTTGTGAGGGTTCTGAAGTCTCTGCATATTACTTTAATTATTTATTACTACTAGTATAACAGAAAAACTGAAAAACAAGAAAATAGCCAGTGGGAGACATAGCGTTCTATATAACAACAAAGAGCTTGTGCTTCATATTTTAAATGAATGTATTTTATTATTTTAAATGTTTATATGAAGTTTCCTGCTTTTCCCACATAAGAGAAGAAAGTTAGATCTGAGATGAATACTGTAACTCTGCCTTTATATACCCAAAGATAAATAGGTCACAAATGTCAAAACGCAGTGAAAACACTGCCTGCTATGGTTTCACACTTCTACATGTTCAGACTAATTGACCATACTTAACAAATTAACTGGTCAGTAATTTAAATTTCTTTTTATTCCTCTCATCTCATCATCTCATCCTTCATTTTCTTGAATATTTTTAATGTAAAGAGACCTTTCGGACTGTCATGTACAATAAAGGCAACATTGGACCCAATTAATATTGAGATTATCCTTCAAAAGGGAATGAGGGGAAAATGGAACCTCGTTTCCAGGAGACATAATTGAATCCGATTACATCATTTTAATGTGAGCAATGTTGCCTTCAAGGCATAAAATTGTGTGTATGACAATCATTACCCATCATCTTATCCTCTTTAACTTACCTGTAAACTAGTGTGTGTCTCATTACAAGGCCCCTTGTGAATGTTTCCAATAGTCACCAAAACTATATCATACACTCCCTACAAAACAGGAAATATTACTGTTTAAATGTTAGCAGCATCATCTTTGAGGAAGAAGTTGCTCTTAAATTTGTAGTTTTTTTGCAGACTTGGATAATGAATATAATAAAAATAACACTAAATTATTACAGGCATGCAGATGAAAATGTATAGAAATGATATTTAAGTATCGAGCTCGAACAGAAACAGTGTTTGTCTACTAAGGTAAACTTTGTTTATGTTCTCTTTTATTGTCTAATTATTATTATCGGTGTTATTATTAATAATATTATTTATAAAATATTGCTTATAACCTTTTGTTTAGTGATGAAGTTCTGGAAAAGACTGCAGGTTGTATGGTAAGAACTCTATGATTTGCTAACAGTTCTACTGCTGACATCTCTCTCGCTCTGTCTCTGTGTGTGTGCCTCTCTCATTTCATTCTGTCACTCTGATAGCCTATAGTTGCTCCTCTTTTCCCACAGAGACTCACCAGGATCTCAGCCTTCATTACAGCACATCAACCAAGCCTGGTCCAGACTCTTGAATGCATCAAATTGTAACCTTATGATCCTCTAGGCCAAACTTAATGGGACACCAGAGTCCCGACCCGCCCCAACCAGCCCATCGTATTAGTGCTATTCGGATCGGATCACATCCAAACCCATCACTGAGGCCCTTCAGACCAAGTGGCTGCAAATCTGAGACGGCACTTCTGGACCCAAGACCTGCCTGAGTTTACCCCAAGCCTCGGGTCACATGGCTTCACCAAGCAGCATTCCTACCCTCAGGGTAAAGAATCAGCAGCACAGCGGGAGTCACAGGCTGACCGACCCAGAAAGACCAGCATGGTCAGACATAGGATGGTTACATGATGACCTCCTCTTTCTCAATGGATGAGGATCTGGACCAAAGACCATGTGGAAGGCATCAACACAAGCAGCCAGCGGGCAGCCAGCGGGCTATCTGTGGCTTAAGTGAGGGCAGAGGAGAGGCGGAGGAAGGAAGGAAGGAAGGGAGAGCGTGAGACGAAGAGAGATCTAAGAGGGAATAGAAGGACTGACTGGGAGAGTTGTGAGAATCTCGAACACTTTCATGTTATGTAGCTCCAAACAGATAGACATTCACACATGGGAGTGAGTATCTTTATTGAATAAAACTTAACAAACCCACTGTAAACTTCATCGTGAACACTTTTGCCAAGCAAGGCCACAGCACTTCAGCATCACTGCAGACATGTGGCAGTCATTTAGCGTGCCTGCCCTCCACCTCCACGGTGGGTAAGATAGAGTAAAAAGCAGGTACTGATGAATTTCTACTGGCTTACAGCTGTTGATGCTTTGTGTATCACTCAATCAATGTAAGTCTGTGGAGAGATCCAAATATACAAATGGAGTGGAGGCACTGAGGCCCAGATTCAGGTCAACTTATCATCTAAATTAAAAGGATCAGCACCAAAACCATTACTGGGGGTGCTTGATGAACTTATCAGCTACTTCCTCATATGCATCTGAATAATCAATGCAGTGCAGTTTTATGTTAAAAATGAAGCTTTGTGTCCAAGTTTGGCCCTAACCTCTGCTTTTCAGTTACAGTAAATACATTGCACAGTATCAATAGTCCAGAAATGTTCTGTATGAAGTGATGTATCTTGTGTAATTGTTAGATTGGGCTTATAGTTGCCCTATGTGCTGTACAGTTGTGTAAAATTTGAATTCCAATAAATGCTGTAGGCATGCTGGCTATCGTAGGTCCTGTAAATAACAGAGGTTGTTTCTATTTGCTTCACATACACTGGTGCTGCTACTGATACAGAGTATATAAAATGTAATTTATGAATGTTTGGGAAAACACTAATCTAACGGTAAATGTTTAAATTTACTGAGTGAAATTATTACTGTATCAGACAGTTCCGTTAAATCAAACCAAACGTTTTATTTGTCCCTTCGTACTGAATGACACGGACAATGGAAAAGGCAGCAGACAAAATGAATAATACAATATAATATAACGCAAAATTATATATGAAATGGCCTAACGTACAGGCATGAGTAAGATATATGAGTGGGTGATCTATGTGTGATGTAATTTGTTAGAAAAACTGTATGACTGTACAGGCACAGGTCAAAAATAAAATGTTGCCCACTGATAAATTATAAAACTTGAAGTAGCATGTTTTCAAGTAGTTACTTTAATTTGTGCCACCAATTTTGATCTTTCACAGACTTTCAAGACAAATTTTAAGGAAGCAAAAGCTGAGCAACTGTATAGGGATGAAAGTCTGAATACTGCAATAACCTGGGTATGACTTTTAATACAGGATTATGGAGGAATCAAAGACAAAAAGGGACAGTCAGAGAGAGAGAGAGAGAAATCTCTTGATTTTGTTAAAGAGCTTGGTGGGCAGAGGCAATGACCGGCTCTGGACTCAGTGACCTAAATGACTGACATCTCCGGACTCCGTGAACATTCATTTAAAGGACATATACTGCAGGCTTCATTTGGTACGTGCAGGACTAGATCTCTGAATTCTGTGCCCTGAGGCTCATACATTGTAACAAATCAACATATAAATGCATTAGTTAGCTGATGCATAAAATTATGACGACACTCCGGTCAATCGGTACTGTGCATCATCTCATGATGTATTAGAGGATGAGTAACGTTTATTAATAAACTTACAGTTCAGCAATATTAAATAAACGCCTGCAGATGAAGAACTAGACACAAAATGAGATATATTTAAGGTTAATCTGAATCAACACACTTTCACGGCTGTGACCTTTCATTTGGGACACGTTCCCACCTTTCACCAGATGAAGCTTTCCTTTTGCAAACCCGCCTCTCTATTCATTGATGTTGTCATTGTGAGACAACAAGCTGATCCTGGGCTGTGTTTTCAATTAGGTTACTTGCTGTTTACAGGTATTGTACTCAGGGCCGTCGGGCTAGGGTAGCCTGGCCTCCAGGCCTTTGTGCCTGCCCATAAAAGATAATGAGCTATCCCCCCCATATGCAGCCGCAGCAGAAGACGAACACACAATTATACACATACATACAATCACAAATAAAATAGCCGGTGATGTCCTCAGTCGTATTGATTTATCTGTTGCACGTGCGTTTCTTTTGATTAAATAATCGGTACTGAACTCCTTCCGTGGATTTGAGTTTGAAGTGGAAAACACATAGCATTCAACACAAGGTCAAGCTCTTTACATGCCCGTGAGACATCCAATGAACAGCTGGCTGTTCTCACAAGACTTTTTAATGCGTGTAAATATCTAGGCTGTATCTTTTTACATTCTAGTGTACAATGGGCTTTTGACCAGTTCCAATGTTTTCTCCTGTTCGCATTGTCGCCCAGTTTTTACATCACATATACAAGTTTTGGCAAAAAAAAAAAATACATGAAAGAAAAACACACAAAAATAATATAATAATCAATAATCCTGTTTGTGTGTTCCTCCCAGTCCATCTCTCTCTATGCATGTGAGTGTGTCTCCTCTCAACCAATCAGCCACTCACCTGTTTAGCCGTTCCACATCGGCTGATCATCATTGACCTTCTGTTCTCTCAGTCCAATTTCCTCAATGCTTTGATTCACTAGCCGTAGTTTTCAAGCAATTTCTGGAATCCAGGTTATCTTGGTCTAAACTTGCCATGCTTTTCAGTTTGGGTTCTAAAGATTAAGTTTTGCATGTGTGCAGACGACAGTATCCCCTCTCTAGGATACGATGACGATGTTTGATACTGCTGAACCCTACGTCAGACCTCAGTTCACAATGTGACAATACTGACCTCTTCATTTAGAGCAGTAACTCTTGGGGTCAAAACTACCCTGATTGCAAATTGCCCATAGGTGTGAATGAAACCATACATTTTCCCATCCATCAATGAATGCTAATAAAGTGTTGCAATAAGCAGACAAGTGTGTGTACAGACTGCATGAATGGAGTGATGAGTTTTATGTGTTAGAGAATGATGTGTCTGGTGTGAATACTGTGCGTGGTATTGATGTGTTATCAGCTGTGTTACATCAAAAATGGATAAATTGCCCCTTTGCAGGTTCATCATTTGACCATCAAGTGGACAAACTGAGCAGTTAAGGATATAGGAAGGAAGGACAAGTTGCAACTGATGCAAAAAAAGAGCCACCTCCCTGAACCACCACCGCATCAAAGAAAACAGGATTATTAATGGCCAAAAGGAGCACTGATGGCTGCATTACCGACACACACGCACACCTCGCTATCCTCATTTACACACAGAGACACACTCATTCAGCACACACACCAGAAGCGCACAAGCTAAGAAGGACAAAGTACATTCTCTGCCCTTTTAAAACAGGAGCTGTTGTTGCCTCTCACAAATAATTAAGCAACTTATTGAGCTCAAGCTACAATATGCATGTTAATTTGATGGTTTACGTCTAAAATCGGGGGAGGGGGAGAGCTTTGATGTGGACAAAACTTGGCAGAAATTCATCGGCGTGCGAACAATTGCAGAATTAATGAAGATCAAGAAAACAATGGCGCATGCATGTTAATGTCTTCAAATGCATGCATGTTGAATGCGAGTTTAGTCAATAGTGCGTTGTTGTTTATATTCAGGCGTATTGTTAACGCCTCCTTATGGGGCCTTGAGTGTACGCAATGTGGTGGTGGGATTATTTTTTTTTATAATAGATAATAAACTGGAATATATTCTTGAGAGCTTGTTCACTCTCAGGTACAGAGCTTATCTGAAAACAAATCTCCAAAAACAAACAATATCAGAGTCAAACAGACAAAAACCTCCACTGAAGGGTTCGAGATATGTTACCAATATCCACAATATGTTCACCCTCTTTGTTGCTAATAAAAAAAACAAAACTCCATGTGAGCTTACGTCTGAATTTTGATTACACGGCACACAAACGTGACCGAATCCACTAAAACGCAAACGTTCCACTGCGGCATCATTAAATAATATCTTTGGATTGACTTGTTTGCACGGTGGAGCAGAAGTGAGGGATTTAGGTCAGATGCAAATATCTGGCTTGTCATATTTTCAGCATGTGTTGATCCATCTGGAGCTCGCAGCAGAATAATAATCACATGCCGGGCTAGCATGTGCCAACATTGAAAAGTGGGGAAAGACACGCGGAACAGCTAAAGGCAACGAACCGCAGCGTAGCTTCACTAAACGGAGCTGAAACATGGTACGTCGCCCCACACCTGAATTATCCTCCACGTACAATCTACTTGTTGAAATCTGTAATAACTCTTAGGTTTTTCTTCTGCAGGTTTAATTCATCCAACATCTGCTGCTGGATTTAAAAAGTGGCTCATTTTAGTCGAATTAATGAAACACGACCGTGTCTCCATCACACGTCATGTTAGATTTTAGTGCTAATTGCTGAGTGCTAACCCGCATCTATTTATGGCAAAGTTGTCAAGGCGTTGATGCTGCTGCTTGGTATCTGTGTGTGGTACCCGCCTTAGAAACAACAGGCTGTCAGAGACCTGCAGCCAGCGATGCCTGTCAGGCCGGAACAGGCTGTGCCACGTGCAGGCCTCACGAAGCCACCGAGAAACGCAAAATGTCCCGCTAAATTACTCTGAGTTCCTCACGACGACGGTGAGAAGCTGTCCGCACTCTGTGTCCGCGGTGAGATCATAGGTCACAACAGAACACTCTTGAAGATGACCTATTTCTTAAGGACCCAGCAAAACTGGTTTTCATGTCACACGCTGCTGTCCGACATTAGCAAGACGCCTGAGAGAGACGGACTTTAGTCTGTAGATGAAGAGATGGGAAATCTACTTTTTCAGCCATTTCACACTGCTTTATTTCAGCGCTCTGACAGCAAAGTTAACGGTAAAGACCCTGTTTTGAGGTAAATTACAGGCAAAGGGAAGGATGTGTTATCCGGGCTTCATTTATTGCAAAAAATAAATAAAAATGGCTGCAGTATTAAATTCCATTTTTCTATTACGGTGTTCATTCCAGGTCAGGGTCTGGATTCAATTGTTTTCCTGTCCATATTTGAACCACCACCTGTTATTTGAGTATGCTGGTAATATTGTATGTGTTCATATTATCCAGAACACATTTATGACTGCTCAGAATTTCTTTTTTTGGCTCTTTTTGTGTCTGCACAGAGCCAGCTAAGGCTGGAGACACTTGGTTATTCTTTCATATTCCTCAGTAATCATTTCACCCCAGTGGGAGACTATCAGTGATGTTTTCTGCAAAAGATATTGAGGGCTTATGTGGCTTAGGATGTGTTTTTAGGATGAATACGTTTATGTTTATTAAGATATTTCAAGATTTTCTTGTTTGAGAAGAGTTTGGACCTTCCAGGAAGATAAGGCAGGAATAATTTAATTAATTGGCCAGATCGCCTTAGAAAAACAATATAATGTAGACTAGTATAGTAGTCAATTGTAAATTAGTGTAAAAGTACCATAATTTGTCCAAAAATAAATGTGATATATAGTCTACTTGCTTTAATTAATCTAATTTCACATAACATCATTTGTTAATTATAGCACATTTTAACCGGTTATTCATGTCCATATTATATAAAGTGCTGTAAAGATTAGACAGGTTTGTGGACAAAAGTTTACAAAGAACGGTACAGATTTGTTTTTTCTTGTCTTAATTCTTTGAAGGGAATATGTAAGAATTCCTCAAAAATAATGACTTCCAGTTAATTTTTTGGAAAAGACAGTGATAATATTCCGGGGGATAACTGTATAAACTTAATCATGAAAAATGTCTCTCCATTGTCCTTAAAGGTATAGACATCATATATGTAATTTCGTTCTTTTCTGTTATTCAAACAATGTATAAGAGCTCCCTCTACTGTTCATTTGAGACAGGACCACCACACTCTACATTGTTCGTCCCACCTGTCCTCCTAGGTGAAGAGTATTATCTAAACCGGACACGTGTATACACAACTTTTCATAAAAACATAATATTCAAGTCAAAATAGACCCGATGAGTCACTTATTAATTAAACTGAAGCTGGCACATTTCTACAGGACCACAAAAGTAGAGAGAGCAGAGAGAAGTGAGTGTGTGCCAGATGGGAGACAGCTTTTAATGTCAGACAGGGTACAGGGAGGGTGGGGAGACAGTCTCACACTAACGACATTCCCTCAGGGACACACTGACTGGTCAAGGTGCCATTTAAAGTGAGCCCACAAACAAGGTCAAAACAATGTCAGTCAGTCCGCCCGCCTGTTGACCAGCAAGCTACCAGAGAGAGAGAGAGAGAGAGAGAGACAGCTTCGCCATCATATCAGTAACGCAAATGGAAATATGAAACATTTATCTATTAAAAGAGGAAAAAAACTTCTATATCCATGATTTGGTCCGGATTTCACTAATTTAGTTGACAGCTAATGGCTTGGGCTATCAAAAGTCAATTGGATGATGTTGCCATGCTCTGACTTATCGATATGACACATATCAATATGTCAGAGCGGTGAGTGCTCGGGGCAGTTTAGAGACTGGACAGGAGGGTGGAGCAGGGAAAGAACAGAGAGCAAACGTTTGTTGCCGCGAGGCTTGCCCTGAGCGTGACACTTACATCTGTCTGCTCTGGAAGCTTCTCTATTGATTTTAGATGTGTATGGGCAGTGGGCCTAAAAAGGCCTTCATCCAGTCAGCGAAGGCCTCCGCTTGCCTGATTGACTGCTAAATTATCCAAAGGCCATCCCTGAGCACCACAAAATAAACTGTCTGTCAAACTAGCCTGCATTAAATATACAACTATGTGTACAGTAACTGTGTTATACATGTCACAAAAAGTTTACCAGTTTTAGACACTTGAATTTTGGGCTTTCATAGATACTGATAAAGTCTTGTTAATAAAATTTCTAAATCAATCTTTTTCTGATGCTGTATTATAAAACCTAGCATAAAAATGTGTTAAAATCAAAATTAATATATGTATTTGTATTAATGCGTGCATATTTTATTTTTACACACAGTGTTTCTGAAATGTATTAAAGATATAACTATATAATATATAATTTAATAGCTTGCTGTAACAATTTGATTGACCACATAATATATGATGTCTATATACTTTTTTTAAACTACAGTGTATGGAACTATTGGATGTAAATCACCGACAATAATCTTTTTATTGCAATGACAGAGGTTGGCCACTTGATGACGCCAAATCATCATATATTACGTTTTAGAAACGGACTCCTCGTATGACGAAATCCAAGCAAAGCGATCTGAAAAGTTATTTTAGATTATCAACATTATTTTCCATGCATTTTATTATGCGTTTATAATAAATAAGAGACAGCATGTGGATCAGCAAGGGAAATCTGTGGCACACAAACTGCAATGAGGCGAAACAATTTCTGCCACGTCTTTATTAAAAAGCCTCTTGTAGATACAATATGTCTAATTTTGTAAGTACAAAACAGTCCATTTTGAAGCTGAGGCTGACAATCAGACATGGCAAACAATAATTTTTGTGATTCGACAGCCAGTCTTTGGATTTTGGCTGATACAGTGATAGCCATTTCCCCTGAAAGAACAATTAAAAGTAATTTGTGAAAGATTTTCCATAAATAGGTGTATGGTAAGCAATAAGAACCATTAGCCCCGTATTTCATAATGCCCGTAAAAAATATTGCTTTGGGTCATTACATTGTTCTTAGTCAACACTGGGAGCAGTGTTGGTTCCTTCACCTTTCACTTTCAGTAAAGTGTGTAAAGACTTTTCACTCACTCAATCAATGAATGAGAAAAAGCTACAAACAGCCTCTCATAGGTTAATATGTTATTGCACATCAGCAGTTATTTCCCCATATTCAGTGCGTTTTATGTAACTGGGTCCCTTGCGTTAAAGTTTGCATGACTGGATAGACATGCTGCCTTCTGGCCAGCTGTACGAATCCACAACGAACTCATCGTAGTCGGTGCTGTAGGTGAGGGAGCGCACGTGTGCCTCTTTGTCAGCGGGTTCAGGGTGAAGTGTTGCCAGCTTCTGCTCGTACGCACACTCGGTGATCTGCAGAGCATGAGGTTTGGAAGATTTTATCATCTGCTTTATATAAGGATTTTCAACAGATTTTATGGACCTTTAGTAACTTAATAATAATAAAGTATACCACAAAGAAACGCAATCTAACAATAACATCAATTAAATAACCTTTATTTTTTCAAGATATAGAAATTCCCCTTAAATTCTTCTTTATTCGGGATTGGAACTCATTTGGTTCAGACTTCCCCCAGAATGCATCCTGATAGATTTGGTGTCTTTGGAAACATTTGGCTTTTGGCTAGAACTTAAATCTTTATACAGGCACAATTGGTGGTTAAGTCAGAGATTAAGAGCTTAATCTCTGAAACTTAATAAACAATGGACTCATCTACTATTCACTTTATGGATCTATTTATCTTAGCTCTCACCTTGACTGCCAATTTGACGGAGACTTCTCTGATGGAGCTGAGAGGAGGGTACAATCGTCCCTCTGTCAGGTTCTTATCTGTCACCAGCTGAGACAGGGACTGTTAAACACAGAGCACACAGAGTGTCAGTGATCAGGGTAGGAAGGAAGTTCACAGGCATCTCTGGAACTGAAACTCAAAGTTTCACTCTTTGAAGCTCTTGACTGTTCATGTCCTTTAATAAAATCTGATAAATACGTGTGTGTGTGTGTATATACAGTACCTCTGCGGCGGTCAGGAAGATCTCGTCAGTAATATGTCGGATGGAGCAAGCAGTGACCCCCAAGCCCACACCGGGGAAGATGTATGCGTTGTTCCCCTGTCCGGGATGGAACGTCCTCCCATCGGGCAGAGTCACAGGGTCAAATGGACTCCCACTGGCAAAGATACCCCGTCCCTGCAGCACACACGCGTGTAATAATAGATAACAATGTAGGTCACGCTTTTTTCAATAGAGATGAGCGAGAAAACGTCCACGGTCAGATAAAGTCGGTACCTCTGTGAGTGTGTAGCACTGCTCAGCCGTGCATTCTGCTTTGCTGGTCGGGTTGCTGAGAGCGAAGATGATGGGGCGTTTGTTAAAGGAAGCCATAGCTCTGATGATTTTCTCTGTGAAGGCTCCTGCAACCGCGGCAACACCTTCCAGAGAAAGACTTCAGTTGACACAATGTTCTAATAATCCTCTTACTAAACTTACTGATTCATTTTAAAAAAAAACAACTTAAAATCTTTAAACAAAGGAAAGGAATGCAGAGAACCAATAATGCATGTTTTTCAACAAATTGATTGATTGATGTATCTATTACCAATGATGGCAGTGGGTTTGAGTTCCTCTACTGCCTCTTCCAGCTTCTTCATCTGTGGATGCTCATGAGCAAACCGCTCCTTCTCATGAGTCAGGTGGTCGCGACCCTTCACAGTGTGAAATGATGGATGGAGGAGGAGGAGGAGGAGGAGGAGGAGGAAGATGTTAAGACATCCCAGCAGACACAAATAGGACACACACACTGTGACGCTTTGCTACTGACGTTGTAGGTTGTACTGCTCATCCAGTGTGTCGTTGTTGAGATACTGAAGAAATTTCACTTGCTCGTGGTTTGCATAACAAATATTAAAGCATACTGTTCATGTTCACTCTCTCAATAAATATATGAATGTGTGCCTATAATACGGCAAGTGCAGTTTAAATCTAAGACACCTTGACGATGAGACCCTTGGAGTCAAACATCCAGATCTTTTTCAGACACTCGTCTTTAGCAAGTCCCTCCTTCTCCATGGCCATGGTGATCAAATCAGCAATTCCCATCGCTGCCTGAGAGGATAATTGAAAGGACGAGAGACAGAGACAGAGAGAGAGAGAGAGAATGTCCATACATTCGTTTTCAGGCCAAAAACAACATGTATCCCTCACACCAACACTTATCAGTAGTACAAGTCTGTGATTCCTGCTGTGCTGTTGTTACACCTACCTCCCCTGCACCTTGGAACAAAATGGTATGATCGGACATTCTGCTTTTTGTGATGCGGAGAGCAGACAGGAGTCCAGCCACTGCAACTGCAGCTGTACCTGAGGGTGCAGATTATAGAGCAACGTCGGAACTTCAACAAGCACTAAGTTCAATTTCATCACACTGACATTCATCAAATGACACGTGGCACCAACGCAACTGCCGAGAATGAATTACACTTTGGCAGAAGAGTGAGAGGCAGAGAGAGTCATTTGAGGAATTCAGCAGAATCTGACGTCAACCAGAAGAAAAGAAGAGTAATCAGATTACAGATGCTTGCCACTACTGATCAGTTCTTAATTTCTTTCTATTTTTGCTGTGCGTGATTGTGTGTGTGTGTGTTACCTTGAATGTCATCGTTGAATGTGCAGTATTTGTTGCGATATTTGCTCAGCAAGCGGAATGCATTCACATTGGCAAAATCCTCAAACTGAATGAGACAATCAATTCCATACCTGGAGAAACACACACGCACAAAGGTTCATTTTAAGGTACTTTTACCGTATTATTACACCGCTTAGAGGGAAACTTTGGCCTTTTTAATCCAACGCACTCACAGTATACTGTACGATGGTTGTAGCTACCTAGTCCATCGTATAAACTAAGATTCTGGCCTGAGGGGGCGCTGTCTCACTGTGACAGGGTGCACAGGAGTACTGATGAAAAGAAGGATGCTACATAATGGATTATAAATGTACAGAATAACAGTAATGCATGTAATTTTTGTTGCTGGAAGGAATTCAGTTCAACCAATAATTCTTCGACCCTGAACAAACCTCCGACCCGCACTCAGGCTAGTGAAATCTGTGTTTTATTTTGATTAGAATTGCTTTTGACAAGCGGACACCTGTTGCTGGTCTTAACGACAGTGCTTGACAATGAGGTTCAGTGCGGAAGGTCAAACTTCCAAAAAGTGGAATCACAAAAATGCCAAATGTGAAAGAAAAGAATACACGGCCCACCCAGACTCCTAGTAAACCTGCAGAGCTGCACTTTACAAGATGCTGCTCAGAGGAGCTCTCACATACAACCAGGAACAGCCAGGCCAAATGTCACACAATCAAAATAAACACGGCATTATGGACCCGTTAACTGGATTTGGCAAGTTCTCATGAGGTACGACATTCTTTCTACGAGGATGACATCTGGACTGATGGGAGACTTTCACAATGATTACTACTGCAAAAACCTGACATTTAGTGTTCAAGTCATACTATTTAGTTTGTTCCATGGGAGACCTTGCTTATCTTGATTAATTCCATTTTAATTTCAAGTTAATGTAAAGAGAAATTGTATTAATAATGACAAGAAGGATTTACATGCGGTCACTTGAATGAAAACTTTGTACAAAGTGCTTTACAATCTTGATGACTTCCATTCTACTGCAAAGTCCGGACATGCAAGCTCTACATGTTGCAGTTTGAAGTAGAAGTGTTAGTCGAAAGTATGTGTGAAGCGCCAGAAAAGGCGGAATAACAAATGGAGCATTGATAAATTCGAAGCCTCAATTCCATACGCTTGTACAAACAATCCTGACATGACATCATCTGAGTTCCAAACGTCTGCCTTATGTGAATCTGTGAAAGCATAAGCATAAAGCAGTATAGTTTCTGTTAAGCCCAAGAAACAATGGGAGGAAAGGGCAAGTTCGGCTGGAACCTGCATTAAAAACACCAGCCCTCATGTTTCAGCGAGGAAGGAGATTGGGGTCAAGCACAGAGAGCGAGAGCCCCCAAACCCCCCCAACACCTGCAGCCCCAACGGTCAAACACACCCAAAGCAGAGGTGATGAGGGGACAGATGTTTTATATCCCTCTTCATCATATTTGTTCTTCACGGTTTAGGTTGATTGGCGCTTTATGTCAAACTCCTTCTGTCTTCCAACCTCTCCTCTTTAGGAAAAGCCTCCTCATTTGGACTCTCTAAAGCTGTTTTCCACTCTACATTGGCAGCATAAAGACTCTGGGAAAACGGAAGTGAGGCGATGAGAAATGCATGAAGAGTGCACGAGTTCAGCTGTAATAAAACTTAATGTACTAACGAGAGCTACACACACACCACCGTGTTTGTGTTTATGCCGCCTCTGCCAAACTGCAGGACAGTGGTATGAACGTAAAGTCAGACAGACTTGACAGTCCGAGTGACTGTCAGCAGCATGGAGAGGAGAAATGTGTTTTCTATCAAAATACGGACACACACTTCAGTGCAGTGAGCCTATGCGAGGAGGCAAAGTAATGAGGCAGAGGAGGGAGCCGTAAACTTTTCATTGTGTCAGGCCTTTGGGAGACACGACGCAGGCGACAGGCAGCGATGGATGTGGCCCGGCCCCTTCGCCAGCGCAGCGCCCTCTTGTGTGGTTTGTGCAGAGGTCACACGAGTTCAGACAGAACGAGGCTGCCCGTGTGACACTTCAAAGAGGATGATTTGGGATGAAGATGAGAGCCAGGCTCACATCATGCCAGAGGTGGAAAGTAACAAGTGCTGTTCTTACATATAACTTGAGGCACTTGTACTTTATTCCATTTCTTTCTGTTGATAATAGATGAAATCTCGGAAATAGTTACAAGTCACTTTAAAGGCTTAGAGTACAAATTGAATAAGTGACTTTACCCATCATGTTTGCGCTCTTGAATACAAGTAATGATAGCTTTTAACTTAAGTTATGAAGAGTTTTGACCTTTACAAGTTACAAGTATTTCATAAACGTCATTACAAATGAGGATCTGTGTCTATGGCTTTAAATTAAATGTGATAAGAAGTACAAATTATGAGCCCGGTAAAAAATTTAATTCATATTTTCCTAGAAAAGTTAACACAGAGAAGAAGGCCAGAGAGTCAGCAGAGCCACTAAGCTGTGAACATGCACATATTTATGGCCATCCACTGACCATAAACTACAGAGCCACTCTTTGTGGTTATGGTTGTGGAACAGAAGAAAGACAGAGGAACATGGTTCCAGCGAACCAAGCTCTGCTCCTTGCCCTGAGCCAATAAAGATAGGGGGTGTGTTTCCAACAAAGCACGAGCTTCTGTGTGTGCTTTGCCTGGACCAAAGCTCCTCTTTTGAGACGATTTGTATTCATGGTCCCTATTTGGCCTCAAGTCTGTTGTCTTGCCCTGAATACCTCGTGAATACAACTCCAAAATCCCACAATGCACTCTTTTGCACGCTGGGAGGAAAAACTGGCTATATTGTGTTTGAATCTAAAATAAAAACGTCTCAGGGGAAGAAATCTAATTGAATCAGCACACAGCCAAAAGATTTCAAGGAATATTCCTCCGGTGCCTGGGAGACATACAGTACATTAATCTGGATGGATGGCTGAAAAAAAGGAGAGACATGGACAGGGAGAGAGAGAGAGATGGACAGGGAGAGAGAGAGATGGATGGACGGATGGTAAAATGTGTTGAAAGGATTTTTCAGCTCTGACCCAGGCCTTAATGTGATGAGAACTCTGACATATGATGATATGAAGACACGGTGGCTGTTTTGGAAAATCCGCCTGCCCACCCCTGCTGTCTTGGTTTGGCAGCGGGGATCACTTTCCTTCACTTTGTCCGGTGTTTTGGCAACAGTGTGCGTTCCCAGAGCTCTGAAACTGAGGGGAGCCTGGCTGGGAAACACAGGAAACATCCTCCCTACACCTGCTAAAGGATGTAACACTGGCAGTAAACTATAATGATTCCTCTGTCAGTTTGATGAGTGGCAGCCTGTTACATCTTCTCCTGCTACCATTGAGTTTTTCCTCGATTTTCCTTAATTAAGCTTGTCTTTGGCACTTTTTTTTTCTTCATGTTTAAATACATTCTAATATCTATGAGCACTAGAGACACTAAATTCCACCAACACAAGTGCACTGTGTACCTGTAACACCATATATGTCCCAACTTTGGGACAATAAAGGATTATCTTATGTTATCTTATGGAATCTTATCTTATCGTGAACTCTCTACAAGGCCTTGTATGCCCACATTTATTCATTCATTCATTCGCTGTCAACAAAACTGCACTGTAGTGGCCACATGGCAATACACTTAACCTGGTTGACTGGATGGCCTCCCTTCTGTCGGACTGCTTAGCCTCAGCCTGTAGCCTCACAGGGGGCATATACTCTTTGCTATTTCCCCTCATTTCTAGAGTGAAATATAGCTGGGAGTTTGTGCTGTACATTGGACAAATTGTGAAACTTGAGGTTCACACAGAAATGCTTTCTTTCAGACAAATGCATAGATCCTGGCCTGCACTAATGTAACCAATATGCTGTAAAAAAAAAACCCTGAATGGTTTACCAGTGTTAAGGTTTAATAACTGCATACACACACAGACACACACACAGACACACAGCACAAGGGCCAAGGCAATTGTGCAGCATCCATACTTTGCAAGGCATCTATGTTATGGACCTTCAAGAGACAGTAACTAAAATTCCCTTTTTTGAATTAGTGTGTACAGTGATGCTGCAAACTGAACCATTGTGAAGGTTTCCAAAAATACAAATCTAATTGAAAAAATAAGAACATGGAAATCCCCCTCATTGAATGAGTGAACCAGACACAAAGAAAATCGAAACGTGTACACATTTTATTTCTGAAAGGCATCATTCTCGCTAAATCAGACATCTGTTTGTTATGAGATGTTTGCCTCGGTAGATATGAGTTTTCAAGATTTTATGCTATGCAAAAATATAGTGATCGCCTAATCTGCAAGCCAATAATTAATTCATGCATACAAACGCAGTTGTTTTGATCATAATTGATTCAAACACGCTGGACTGGAAAAAGCAAACAAGCAGTCATGCAGATAGCGCGGCAATCTATTCTCCCCTGCTGTTAAATCCATTGTATGGATGCCACCAAAACAACAAAGAGCTCCTCTATCCTTCAGACTTTTCACCGTGATTTATGACCTGCCTCCATAAAATCACAAAGCACTGAATGCCAACAAGGAAAAATACTTACACATTGTTCCTTCCCTGCACACACATGGTTTCTTGATACATCCTGCTAACTCGCCCAGTGTACTGAGTATAAATTCTTGTGACATTATTATGAATGTCTGATACTATGAAAAAGAGCACAGGGCATGAGATGACAGGCGCGTTCCCATGTGGAGAATCACTCAGACATTTGGTGTTATGTCTGGGCCAATCTGTGGGTGGAGGGAGCTAATGAGTGACCCAGCTCCTTCAGGAAACTTAATCTGGCCTCATCAGAGGCTCAATGAAATCGGAACCAGGCCTCTGGTTATCCAGCGAGTAGGAAGTCAGCGAGTGGATGCCGTACGTACTGAGTGGAGGCATGGGGGGAGGAATGGAGTTGAAATGCATTGAGAGGAAAAGAGGATCTCTACAAAAAAAAGGTCACAGACAAGGGTGCTCTGTCCAAACACAGCTGTCCAACCTGCGTTCTTATGTGTGTATTTGTGTACACGCCCACTGTCTGTTACCGCCGTCCCTACAGGAATCTGGGGGCCTTCTCCCTTTTAATAAACCCCCAGCCCCCCTCCTCAATCTCCAGAGAGCCTGCATCTCTCAGCGCACATTATTTCACAAATCCCCAAACCATCATTAAACACAAAAACACAGTCTGCATTCTTTCTCCTTTCTCTCATTGCTCCTTCTCTTCATTCAGTCTAATCTGCGTTTCCTCAGTGCCAAGAATCCAAGAGAGCGGATGGCATTCCTGCACTCTGTGTGCCCTCTGTATGGCGAACACGTAAGAGTAGGGCCCATTCTGAGAAGCTAAATGCTACATCTGTTTGGTCTTATTTAGGCGAGGACTGGAAAGTGATGGAGAGCGGAAAGATATCGGTGTGAATCCCCGAACACCTGCCCAAGTGAAGGGGCGTGGACGGTAACTGGTTTAGAATGAGAGCGATTAGCGAGTGGTTTCTGTATGAAAAACAGATTGTAAAAGGTTGTGTATATTGGGAGGAGCAATAATTAAGTATAAGAAGTACGTTCTGTACTTTTAAGAGTAAATGCACTCGATGAGTAGTTGGGGAACTTGTCATAGTCAAATTATTGTTGCGTTATCACGAAATTTCTATTGGACTGTATCTCTAGTTTTAGATTTATAGATATATTTTTTGCTTCAAAGTAAGTCCATCTTATAGCCAGACAAAATAAATAGTGTTGCACCCTTTCAAACACATTCTACAAGTGTATAAAAGTAAAAAATGGGATGTACTTGACCTGTAAAGCCTCTCTCAAACTGAGAAGGACTTGGGCTGTTGCTGTACTATACACAGATGGAGCTTCACGTATAAAATCATGTTTCACATCTGTTTCCACTTATGGTTTAATTGATTGATTATCTGTCTACTCAGGACTGTGTGGGTGTGTATAGATAAACATGACTGATCGGAACGACTCTCTTGTGTTGCACCTGTTAGGGGCCGGGCAGGACAAATTACACTTTTGCCAATAGGAGCCAGCCGTGTGGGTGCCCCTGTGCTTGGAGCACCCATGGGAATGGAAGAGCAACCGCAGAGAAGGCCTTCCTTAAAGCCGTGAGCTAGATCTGCGGCGTGTAGAGAGGACTTTTGCTTAGATGATGGAATTCATGGATGTTGGCCAATATGTGATTAACAATACAATTTGGCACTGCGATGCCAACAAGCTGATAGCAGCATGCTCAAGCTGGCCCATCAAATTATGAGCCAATCTTCACCGAACTAATGTAGATGTCTAATTATACAGAGCAGAGTTTGAAGATAAGAACTGTATCATGATCTCATTCTTGTGGTTTAGCTTTGTTTTGGTACTGCACTGCAAAAACCAAAAGCTTTTTTTCTTTGGTGAATTTGGAGCAAAATAAACATCTCATAAACTTTTCATCAATCAAAGAAAGATCAAAGATGTCTGAGCAGCCATGAACACGCAAAAATAAAAAACGCACTAGGGATTAGATGTGATGCCTGAGAGCAAATAAACGGGTCAATCATCCTTCGAACTATATTGTGTGCTGCTGTGTTTGGAAGTGATGACATTGTGTATAAATACTGTTCTGGCAAAAAGACAAAAGCAGTAGACTACACCTGCAGATGGTTACCGAGAGGAGATCCTTTACTAAATAATGGGAACCTGGCTTCCAATCAAACCTGTGGTTGCGTCATTATTCAAGTAAAAAATAGTGGAGTAAAAAGGCAACCAGAGTTTTGTTTGTTGGTGATGAGTCAACCTTGGAAAAATATTAAGTGAGTGGGTTGAAATTACCTGCCTTTTCCTTAGTTTCTTAGAAAACTAAATATGAATATTACTTAAAAGACTGTAGGGCTGTAATCATTCATTCAATCTCGGAGACCATAATTATTCATATTTTCCGCCAATCCGCCTTCTTTGGGGAAAAGTCAGCGCTGTTCCCTGTAGTTCAGAAGCTACCCAGTTATTAGAGAGCTACGGATTCTTATTGCCAGCTGGAGGAGGCCCAGACCCAGGCTTCTCCCTCTGGCCTCTGGTCTCTCTGGGACTAGGATGAGGTTTAACCAGCCACATGTGTGTGTGGCTGTGATGGTTCCATGACACAGAGGGACCAAGGGATATACAGGCACGACGGCATCTATGCAACTCAAAGCTATACAAATACTCATTAAGGGCTGCGATAAACACGCACGGTTCAGGCCTTGGGATACAGCACAGTGCAGGACTTAATTCCCGTTCAGAGAAGAGTGAAAAGATAAGATCAGCATAGATACAAACCAAATGGGTGACAGTACAAAACAGTAAACATTTCATTCTTTTGCTCCATCTCCAAGTTAAACAAGTCAAAGCTAAGCCCACATCACAGTGGTGAATTAGTGGAGACAGAGGTTAGAATGACATTACTTCACCTCTCTGTGAATTATGCATCCACTGTTCTTGGAGAATTTAAGCAAGAGGTTTATGCTTACAGAGTGTCCAGATATTTTTTCTGGACTGAGACCACTGAAGTCACCAGAACAGCAGCTTCCCCCTACCATCATATTCATGATAACTCATTCATATTTACATGCGGTTCATATTCTTTTTGTGAAAATCCATGACATTGTGCTTCTTACTACCATATCCTGTTTACTAAAACCAGGTTCTCAAAGCAGATGAATGAAATTTAGAAAAGGTGGCTCAGACATTATTATGGGCAACTCAGCATAATTCCTTTTTTGTGGTCTGAAAAAGTACAATTTACTTGGATTGTGTGGATAACTGGTGAACAGCTTCAGAATAATTAATATTACACAGCCAAGAATCACTGTCGTCCAAGTGCCTTAGCCCATCTTCCCTCTTCCACTTTCTCTCAAAAACTGTTAAGCGTAAGCCATCTGTCAAAAGAGAACCATGCCAATGTAACCAATAATTCTGACAGTTTTCAAGACTGCCCGATCACTTTGCAGTAAGCTAATGTTGCCATGTAACAACTTCAGCCAGTAAGCAATTTCAACTGACCATGCCTAGCAACAGAAGCTAAAGCTGGGGGGAAAAGGGGTAAAAATGGATCACAGAGGCCCAAACCACCGACTTTTTTTTGGATGCAAGAAGTTTGGCTGCTTTGTACAGCATACTTTAGGCATGACAATATGTTTTGGATTTGTGATTTTAAACATGTAAAATTTCACATGACATAAGCTATAATCCGCTCAGGAATGTAGCTAGCTACAAGTAGTGAAGCTAAAAATTGATCTACCTCATTAACTAATTTGACACTAGTTCAGCTCCTTTCATAACAACGTAGCTTTCCCAGTGACTTACTTCCTAGTAAGAATCGGCTGTGTAGCTACTGCCAAGCTACAAAGCTATTTTGGTTTTTTGGGTGGGTGGGGCAAGTGATAAGCACTGTTATAATTGTTGCTAAACACCTTGCTTAGCCTTATGGGAAATCTATGCATGGGTTATCATACACCTGGGTTTGTGGATTCTCAACCTGGGCTTCCTCTTCATATCATCTGCATATGTACTGAATATATCATCATAAAGCACAATATAGCAACTAGAATATATAAAAATAAACACATCAACAAATAGCAATGTGACATATTTGATCAAAGAGTTCCACATGACGTGTATAAATATTCGAAGCCAATGCATAAATGTAAGTGTGAGTACCTGTCTGACACTGCCTTCATAAATTCATCCAGCAGGTCATCATAGGCCTGGCCTCGCACTCTCTTATGCCTGAGTCCGATGTAGAGAGGATCCTTCAATAAAGCCTAAAAACACATGGAGACAAAAGCGACAAAAGAGTGACAGGTGAGAGGAGATGAATTTCATACGGAGATACAAGGGACAATGAGAGCATGTCATATTTAATGCTGTAATAGACAGCTCTGGTGGAGCAGGAAAGGGAACTGAGGGAAATCGTCAACCTCAAAGATTCAATGCGGTGACATCAGTAAACAATATACACAGTCCTGACTGCAAATCTACATGATTTATCATCTTAAGTTTGCCAGGTGAGGAAGTGCAGATTGCCGACGCTGATGGGAAACAAATGGAGCATTTATATGCTTGAGTAAATCAAATTACAATCACATCAACTCAGTCTGAACTTGGAGCTTACCAAAGTAGACTTATGCTGAATGCAATTTGATTATGGTGATTGTGGCCTTAATATGATTAGGACTGAAGTTTTCAATTCAACCTACTGAGCAAGAAAGTAACGTCATGTCTACAGTCTAAATAACTATTGAAAAAAATGGAACAGAGGCGAGTGTACCCTGCACCGGAATCCACAGATGAACTCAGAGAACCTGTTAGATTACGAAACCACCCGACTTCTCCCCGTTGTTTACATTCTCTGAATAAAACAATATAGAAGAGAGGAGAGACACACAGACGCACCTGTGTCTCTGTAGCTTCAGGACCATGTCAAACTATAATAAGAAGCATGTGTGTGATCCTACCGTGCTGAGAAACGTACCAGTTCACACACTTTCTGGAGATCTTTTACATGTTAAACAGACCCTGATGTGATAGCGCTCATTGCCACCTCTCTTACGATGCCAAGCATTTTACACATCATAAATCATATCGATATATTGTACGAACACTCATTTTCATTCATATACATTTTCCGTTTAACGACTGTGCTTTGCTGAACATGTGAAAAGACTGGTGAAGCATTGATCGGGCTGGGATTTCACTTTTTGTGAAAATAGACAAGTCGATGACACACAGGAGTGCAAAAATATTTCCTGAAGGAATACATGCACAGATCTTCCACCGGAGGAAGCATTTGGGGGAAATATTGTATCTAAGTTCCTGTGCAACTTCCTATCCTACTGTTTTGGGGCAACAGTGTGGACGAAACAAGTTCAGCTTCCTGGTCACAGAGGAAGGAGGAAACATATGGGACATACCCCTGATACACTACATTAAGGCAGTTGTTAGGTGAAGACAGAGTCATTAAGGGTAGTACGTGAGAACAGTAAGCAGGATAAAGGAAGTCTTCTGCGGCTGTTTTTAAGATCCACCCAATGATGGATGGAAATTACTTCAAGCATTTTCGAGAGCATTTAACCTGATGCAGATGGGAAGTGAAAGAGAACAGGACACTGAGAAAGGCGGACAGGTTTATTAGCTCATCTCTCCCCTCTGCTGTGACTCTCTTATCGTCTCTCATCTTAACATAGTTGAAAAGATGATGGTGTACCATGTGAACGTTGACCTTTACACTGCTGTATTTTGGCGAATGGGAGGGATACGGCGGAGAAGTGAGAATTAAGAGCAGAGGTTCTTGGGAAGAGGCTGAGCGTGTGTGAGAGAGAGAGACACACACACACACACACACACACACACACACACACACTTGGACACCAACTGGCTGTGATAGATTGCTTACAGACTTTCCTTTGGCCTTTTGGCACATATTTTACGGGAACTTTGACATGATGCACATGCTCAACATAACATGAACCTGTCTTTGTAATCAACCAGTGAATTTTATGATGTGATACTATCAGAGTTAGAAAGTTAGTAAGTACATTTTGCTCAGATATAGCTTTGAAGCAGAGGTTCTTCTGTTTACATCTTCAAGTCATTACTTATTGAATTATAGATTCAATTTGTGCTATTAATCTTTCTTTTTTGCTCGATCTTCAGTTTTCCCCTCACTCTATTTCTCTTTCCTTCTGTCCTGTGGATTTTTTCTACCTTCCTTTCCTTCCTTCTTTCTTTGTGTACTATGAGTACTTTACTTTGGATATTTGAGAACAATTTACAGTTAATACTTTGAATGTTAGTGCTTCTCGATCTAAATAAATTGTAGAATCATTTATGATTAATTTACACGATTGTGACATTACCAGAGGCACAAATATATCACTAAACACAAGATACACATAAAGTACATTATTCTAGACAAAATACTACATCTCTCATCTCTAGACCAACTATGATAAAAACTAAGGGGCACTAAAGGAGCCATAACCAGTGGCCTACTTCCACCCCAACCGCCCAGTGTGTTCTCATTGTGAACAAAATAGAGTATTACCCTCAATTTGTTCCACTTTGTAAGCTTTATACATACAACAAGTGCAACTTCAAATGGGTGGAGCAGTGATCCAGAGTCTCGATTTGCCTCATTGGGACATGTGACCTTTAGTTCCCTCAGATTTTGGCGATGGATAATTACAGGCTGCCACTCAGATGAGCGGTAGCCATCTTTTCTTATAGGCTCAAAGGCTGCCATAACCAAAAACAAACTTTTTTTTATAAAGCAACATTTATTTCAAGCTGACAACTCATTTCCTGGCAAAAATTTTACTGATGGTAATGTGCACGAGGTGGCTCGGTTCAACGGTAACCTTAAGTAACATCAAGATTTGGCTCCATTTCTACTTGTCCTTGCTGCAGGACTGCTGTGCACATTGAGTGAAAATAGGCAATTTTAGGTGCTGATTAAAAAGCTTGAGCTCCCCTTATTGGCCAGGTTTGGCTTTTTGGAGACCCAAGAGTTTGATTTTGACTGGATGTAAACCAACTATTAACTTTTGGGAAAATAAAACTGAATAAGCCTATTTCAACAGGTATTTCAAAAATGCTTTTCATATGAGTAGCCTTCGATTTAGGTAGATTATCGTGTAGTTTTCAGTGTTATGAATGTCAGTACAACCTTTATGGAAAATGGATACGAAAGGCTCAGTGGAATAAACCCAAAGATTAAAGTAGCACAGAGTTGTTTGAGGTAAATGACGTGTGCGTTGAAGCTGTGAAAGTTCAATCAGGACACACACACACAGGATATTGTTTAGGATGACATCACCTACTCTCATATCACAGCGAGTGCATGTCGGTGTGTGTGTGTGTGTTAGGCCCGTACTAAAACGTTGAGGTTAGAAGAAGCAGGATCTGTGTGTGTCTGTGCTGCTCTCATTGGGTACATTTTTTTGTGTATAAAAATGTGATGAGAGAGATAGTGAGGCTGGCTCTCATGAGATTATGCAGCCATGGCATTCCTCTGCACTTCCTGCATGTCTTCAGGAAAACAGACATTTCACAGGAACTGATTTTCAGGACTAAAGTGCATTAAAGTTGAAGTATAGCAATTCATTTCTATGTCAAAAAGGGTGAAAACATACATGATCTGGTAGAAAGATAAAAATTAATGTCAAAAAGTAAGCCATGTTTGAGTGGTCTGTCTACGTGACAGTATCTTCCCTCTTTTCCTCCATGTAACCCCAAGTACAAACATAATCCTTTAATGACAGTCATTTTTATAATTTGCTATAGCTACCACTGCCTCATGGCTTTGGCTCCCAACAAATCCAGTCGGGCCTGTAGGGTGAAGAGTAGGAGCAGTGGACTAGCACGCTGCTCTATATGAAGTCAGTCCAGAAGAACTCCACGTGACACACACACTCATACAAACACGCACAGCCAGCGTTTTTAGCCCATTATATCACATTTCACCTTTCATCTCTTCAGAGTAACAGAAAAATGGAAAAGCCGACCAAAGCCAAGTGGTCTAGAGTTAAATCACTTCACTTCCACAATGGTTGGACACAATAAACTCATTAACACTCACAAGTGCAAGGACAGTTTGTACTAACATGTTGTCCATGAGCCTGAGACACTGGTTAAAGTTATGATGAACCACCAGTTGAAAACGACTCCTGTGGTTCCCGGTGTGCTCTGTGTCCACACACATAACAGACACACAGATGCACCCATACACACACACAAACACATTAAGAAATGTCCTGGCAGACTGAGGACACAGACAATTATGGACTCAAGAATCCCGCCTGTTAAAGTTGTGTTGTGATGCCCATAGATGTCTAAAACGGCTGCTGTGCACCTTAGAAATCTTCATCTGTCCTCCAAAGACGGACCATCATCCTCTGCCAGAATTATTCAAACAGAGAAGTAAACTTAATACGGAGATGGTAAATGCATGAAGATGCCAGTAGAGGAAAAGGTCAAGCGGTAACTATGCAGTTCTGTACAGAGTGAGCCAAGGTTGAGGATCTGGCAGGATGAGACGCCATAGAAATCCACTATAAATTCAAATCCACTACTACAACCTAGAATACAGCTGTAATGTAATATATTTAATGGACTTTCACTGAAGGCAAAACATATTGTATTACAAAGTAAGACCTTTCGGATGGACATTCATGAAGTGTGAATTAAATAGGTGCCCTGAGGAAAGACCTAGAGTGGAATCTCAAGCCCTCCAGTGTCACAAGCAGAGTTTAGCATCTTTTTGTCATTATTTCCTCTGGTCTGGTTCAACTACTTTCATGTCCTTTCTGCTGCTGACATTCCTTCCTTAATTTTATTTGCAAACTCATCTGCCCTCTGCACAATCCCTCAAGCCCTAATGCTCTCGGGACCTTTCTTTGGTCTGATGCGCAGGTTTGCAATTGAGTCATCGGAAGAGCACAAGTATCGGAAAACAGATGGAAGGACGGTTTCTGACAGGTTTAGTTCAGCTGTGTCCGGCAAACGGGCTTTCGAAGCTGCTCCGCCCTTGGCAGAGGCTGAGATGACATGGACAAAGGGCAGTTTTAAATATAGAAGTGCAAACAAACTATTCTTCATCAGATCATCGTGTTTAGTGAAGCCTCTGCCATAGCAAACAGGGACCATTCATGTAGGTGGATCGCTGCAGCTCTATTGGCTGGTACAGTCACAGCCTGGCAGAGGGGAGAGGTGCTTTCCCAGTTGGCAGCCATGAATGGAGCTGCTTACCTCACTTATATAAAGGGTGTTTCCTGGCTCTACAATGTGAGAATATTTTGTTCCTTCTCCTGAGAATTTTCAGAGGACTAAATGAGGCATACCTGCCCACAGTGTATATATCCGTTTTGCCTTGTAAATTTGTTTGAATATTATTATTGAGTCTGGGGCATAAGAGTGGTGAGCTGGAAGCCCAAGCACACTTGACTTTCAAATTTATACCTCATGTTTTATGTTTCTCTAACATTTCTTTAACCCCAATCCTATCCCGTTAGGGCTGAGCAAATTATGACCCAACTTCCACGAAGAGATCGTTAAAAAAACTTTGATGTTGTTCGTTGAGCAAACCATCGATGCCTACAATGTCATTGCCATCGCTCCTAATATCTTTAAGGCACGTGTTGCTCACACGAGGGCAACACAGTGGTGTGTTGCCTCATAGCATGTTTCCATGTTCACCTCGTGTCTGCGTGGGTTTCCTCTTGGCATTCCAGTCTCCTCCCACCTCCAGAGACATGCAGCCTAGGTGAACTGGAGTATCAAAATTGCTCTTAGATGTGAATGGGATTGTAACTAAGTTGTTTGTCTCTCCATGTTGGCCCCGTGATGGATTGGCTACCAGTCCAGGGTGTACCCTACCTTTCACTCTATGAATGCTGGGACAGGCTTATACAAACCTCCTGCTTCCCGAACCAACAGTTAAACAGGCAACAATTGGTGGAGATTTGAGCTGGCAATGACTATGGAGTGTTGAATGATAACAATTACATAAAGAATACACAGAAGTTGATCCAGGGTTTGTTGCTCAACCAGTAAGTAATGAAGCAACAACAAAATTTCCCACTGACCACTTACTGCTGGGACCAACAGTTGAATGATATTTGAACCACGAAACATCAGAAGTAGAAAAGACTACAGACAAAAGTTTGCCTTGAGGGCCTGCAAATAGAAGGATCCTGTTCTTGAGCTTTGCACGGTGGCCCCATTTTCCCCTGAACAATTACAAATAGTTTTTGGTTTCGATGTACTTTAATTTGGTAAGATATTTCTCCTTGCATGAATCTAATGGAAAAGAGCATAAAATGATGTTTTGCTTATAGCTGTGTAATGGTAGTCTGCAGTCTGTATTTGTAGTATTTGGACTTCAGCTCTTACCTCATTGTCTGTGCCCACGTCCAGCATGACCGGCAGGCACTGATGTGGCGGCACACCTCCACAGGCCGTGTAAAGAGCCAGCTTGCCAACAGGGATACCCATGCCATAGCAGCCCAGGTCCCCGAGCCCCAGGATCCTTTCTCCGTCCGTCACACACACAGCCTGGAAATCATCACACCTGTTAGCTGTCAGCATCCACCTCAGGTTGTGGTATTAATGCTTCTTGGGGGATTGAGTTGTTAGTGGAAATAAAAGCAGGAACCTCACATTTAATACACAATTCAAATAAAAGATAAATAATCTGGAGCGGAGCTACGCTTCTGTGTTTTATTAACTCAATACTTCAACAAAACCAGACCACCCTGCCACCCACCACCTCCTACCACCTCCATGTTTTTTCCTCAACGTAATCCAGGCCCTCCTACACACTCCTGACTTTCCACTCGCTAATCACTTAACTCATTCAGCAATAAATATCTTCCTGTTGGCTGACTGATTCCACATCCTGAAACAAATAAATTGTGTAACACTTAATATAGTCAACAGGCCTGTTTGATTTCCACTGATCCTAATTCTCAGTGTTTCTTTCTTCCATTATCAGAGTGACGCAGATGACTCTGGCATAGAAGCTTTACACGCCTTGTTCCTTCCACAATCCGATGGGCTGAAGGAACATTGTATATTTTCCAACTAGAGAAAAGACTTGTTTTTTGGGGGGGGGTTCAGCAAACTGGCATTCTTGGCTTTAATTGACCTTTTCCCTCTCCTGTGTTATCAATAAGTCATGTTAGGATAGATTACGATAAGACCACCCTGACAATAAGAGGGGGAGGTGCTGTAGTAAATGCCAGGCTGCTGACAGCTGTGAACAGGTGGCTCTGACTGCAGGTATATCTGACAGGATAGGAATGCTGAGCGTTTTTGTCATCCTGCACGAGATTCTACTATGACTTGCACATAGCATAGCTGCTCATTACAAGAGCATTTCAGTTTTTTTTTGTTGGAGACAGATCATCAGGGCAAGTTCATCATTAGCTTTAGCTTTCAACTGTATTTTTTCATCACCTTATACTTTATTATATACAGTAAGATGAAAATTTTGTTAGCAATGCAGCACAGTGGCTTGGTGGTTCTCACTTTTGCTTCACAACAAGAAGACCGTGCATTCTAACCCAACTAGATCTTAGATGTTCTACCTGTCTCTGTGCTGTCCATACCTGACCAGTGCATGTTACGTGAATTCCCCTTAACTCTGCGAATGACTGAGTTTTTCCTGTGTGTGTGTTTTCTGTTAGTGTGCCCTGCTTCTTGCCCAGTGAATACTGGGATAAACTTCAGAACCGTCATGATTGCAGGGCAAGTGGGTATTAATGAGTGGAAAAAGAATCATACTGATATATAAACAATAGTTTTTGGAACCGCAGGATTTCAGACAAACAAGCATGCACACGCAGTCTCAATCGTCCATTATCCTCTGCACACATCACACTCTTTTCAAAAAAGAGCCCACTTTACAAAGCTGTTTTGATCATTTCAGTCATTTAGCTGTAAATTTCCCATCACAGTGAACCGTAAACATTTGTTTGTTTTTTGGCAATTTGTACTTAAAACATTGTGATGTTCATTTGTTCATGTGTATACTATATTTATTCTAAAAAGACAATAGTTTATGTTGAAAAATTACCGGGTATCTGTGCTAAATAAGGCTTTATTATCTACACTGTAATAAAATTGAATGATATTCATTGTTATTCATGTAAGGGAAGATGGCACAGTTTGAGACATATTTACCCTGACGTCCTTTTCAGGCCAGCTCTGGAGCAATGTGGAAATGTGGCCACGGTCATGAATAGTGATGAACAGCCCTCTGGAAGAAATCAAATATAAAATCTTAAATCAGCAAATAATACAGACCAGTCTTTGCAACTTAAAAGTCACCATACCATTGATCTCAAAAGCCCAGATTCCGGTTGGGTAATGTGGTATCTTATTATAACAATCACTTCATCCAACAAAGGTAAAAGCCATCAAGGGAATCCAAATATCTCACGTTCACTTTATACTCCTGAAGTGCATTATATTTGAAAACAACTTTGAAGGAAGATTTGACGAAAGAACAAATGTTAAGCCCTACCACAGAGACTGTTTGAAGTGTGATTGCTCTTTCTTTGCTGCCTTTCTACCTGAAACCTTTATTGAATACTGATGGCACCAGGAATATTGACATAGAACCTTGAGCCCGGGTCCTCTGCAGGGAGTTTGCTTTGGACCTCTGCGGCTCTGAGACTATTCATTCATCCAACCCCCTCCTGCCAACCCTCCCCATCTCTTTCTTTTCCTCCCTGCATAGCAGAAATGTCCTTTGCTCCCGGACAATCCCAGGATAAAGAGTTAATCTCTGTGTGTGGGGTCCAGCTGCAGTGTTTTTCCTACCCATCAAACTCATCTGGTTCAGGTATGAGGGCAACATCTCCTCTAGGTACATGCCAGCAACTGTACAATATTACTGTTTGTAAGAAGTAGCTCATAAAATAAAAGGACAGACATCTTCCAGGTCAGAGCACTCCTGGAAGACAATGGGAAAATGTCAAGCGCAAACTGAGGGAGCAACTCTGAGTGAGCCACTTCTCAAAAGAGCACAGACCAATTGATAGATAGAGAGACAGATGGAGAGAGAGAGAGACAGGGTGGGAGAGCGCAGATGATGGATACTTGACAGTGTTATGGCCACATGACTCCAGTTTAAGGTTAGATAAGTTCACACATGGCAATCCAGTCGCAGCAGGGTTCAACGTGTTTGGCTGCCAAAGATAAATATTATCTGTCCTAATCAAATAGACCCAGATCACAGAGGTATTTTTCTAATTAACTGACATTTCAACTATTTTTTCATTTGGAGGCCCTAGACCCCTGAGGGAGGAGTGAACTGTAGGAAAGTAAGAAAGAATGAAAGAAAGAATGGTAGAAATAAGAAGAAATGCGCGGGTTCCTATACTGTCTGAGTGAGGTTAAAAGATTCCATAAAATCCATAAGACTGAGGAGAGCAGCATACAAGAATGTTAAAATCACCTAAAATAAGAATTTTGTCATGCTATGATCAACTCTGCAAACTCTTGGTTGATGGATGTGTTTAAAATCGATGAGCCGCAATTTCCCTGAGAAAGTCATGTCTCTGTAATGATAAAAAAGCCCAACTTGTTAAAAGATGATGAAAAGGCCAAAATTTACAGGATCA
>OMNV01009098.1:0-60684 GCA_900303265.1 Brotula barbata | reverse complement strand
AATGTGCTGTAGATTGTCTTTGGTGGGAAATGATGGTGGTTACTGAATTAGGAACACCAGTCCTGTTTGGGGGAGCTGAGCGATGTTGGTGACTTAACATTTCCTACTTGGTGGTAATGTGATGATGGAAGGGACCAGTGGAAGAGCTGTCAAGGGAATCAGTATGTTGTGCCATGGAAGAAGGAGGGGGCGGGGCTGAGATGTAAACAGTCATTCACGTGGGACAGACTGGACAGCGTGCCGTATGTTAGCCGCTGGCATTCCGCTGGGGTGGACTACATCGGCCCTGAAGAGGGAGGAACAGATCCAAAACAGATCAAAATTGTCAATAAAACCTATGGTATGAGCTCTGCTGGCAGACTGGAGCCAGGTGTTGAGACTGAGAAATCTACTAAAGAGCCCCGCTCCAGGGGCCAGTGTGAGAGGAGACCACTGATTAAAACAGACTTCCAACAAGAAACTAAAATCCCTTTCAGCCAGCGCAGGCTGCTGACGAGCTGTGTTGTTGGACCTCACAGGGACTAACAGCCAGTTTATGGAAGATGGGAGTGAGCGCAGCAGTAAGGGGAGTTTATCTAGGATATCCAGGACTGTGGCTCCGGGGAAACAGTGAGTGATTGCGTTAATGAAGCCAGTGTTCCTTACAATGGAATCTCCCACTATTATTGTGTTTGAGGAGAAGAGAGGGCGAGGAGATGAAGGCTGTGAATTCTCATGGTTGGAGAGTGCACGATCCACACTGTGTGTCCAAGGAGACTGGTGCTGTGGTGAGGCAGTGGCATCAGACCAGGGAGAAGGATTCGCTACCAGCTCATGATGAGGAAGAGAGAGCCGTTGGATTTCCTCTTAAAGGCCAGTGATCCTTTTGTTTGCTTCATGTAGTGGAGGATATTCCTCAAAGTTCATGGTTGGCATAGTCACTGCAACTTGAGCGAGTGCTAAGCATATTTTTATGATCCGATAAAATCCATGTGTCCAATGACTATAATTCTTCGGTCCGTTTAAAAGTTAGAGATAAAAACAACCAAGATTTATAAAATGTAGTTGCATTATAGAGGGAGTGAATAGACTCCTCTATTGTAAATCACAATAGAAATAAAGGTCCAACATAATTCAGAGAAGTCAGTTGTTGTTGAGACATAGCTTGTCATTATGTAAAGGGGCCCTGAAGGTCAACTAAAGGTCACTTGTAAAAACACCCAAAATGTCTCACGTTACAACGTCTTTCAACAATCTAATTGTGTGAATTTCAGCTCTGCTCACCACCTTACTTCCTGTCTTCACTTCCTAGTTCCTGTCTCCGCACTGCTGTTTGGCCAGTTCAGGTTTTAGGTTCGCACATGAACGAATGCTTTGCTGTCATAAATTTCCTTTTCTGGTTTTCCTCTCCAGGGTAATTGTTTCACGCCTCCCACAGAAAGCTCCAGAAAGAAACAGTGTCCTGTCTTGTGTGTTTACCTGACATCAGCTGCTGCCAGTAACAGCATTATGAGAATTCATGCAGCGAGACGGGCCACACTATAATATGACTCTTGGAAAACAACTGCATGAGTTAGATCAAAGCAGACAGACTAGGTGACACAAATTCTGTCACCATGGATGTTACTAAAAACATCTGAGTTTCTGCAAAGCTGCCCCCCTCTACCAATTCTCCACGACTCTCTCTTTCTCTGTGCTCTCTGACAAATCATGACACAGAGTTGCAGTGACAGAAAGCAGAAGACAGAAGTGCTTATAATGCCTTTTACATGTTTTTGCGTAATGATAGGCAACGACTCCTTAAATGAATGTGTTTCTATCACACATGTTGATAAAAAGCACAGAGCTACTTACTGTATTTCATCTGTATGATGGGAGTATGAAACCTAATCCTAACCCTAACTCTAACCCTTAGTCTGCAATGATGATGGTGATCGCATCGAAGCAAGAATTTTGAATTTGTAAAAAAGTAAGTTCAATGGATCACTGCCCATGTAGAGGCTCTCTGCAGAATGTGTATTACATCAAAGCTTTTGACTCTCTCAAGGCGAGAATATGCATGTGTGGTGTATGAGAGAGAGAGAGAGAGAGAGACAGAGAGAGACAGAGAGCAAAGAGAAAGCTATTGTATCTGGTGTGTGGACATTTGGCTGGAGATGTTTGTGAAATGATGTCATTTTGACCAAGGGGTTACTGCAAGTTTAGGGTTAGAATTTGGGTGAAGGGCTAAAGGAAAATTCCTTCTCTTTGTGGTTGTGGTGTGGCTGAATGACGTGCTATCACGTCAACATGTTAATGGATAAACTGCAACGTATACTCTCTAACAGTCTAACTGTGGGACTTTTTTTGGGTAAAGAAAAGCATTTTTTTTATTCACTGTATGTTTTGTTTTTTTATTCAGCCATTAATTTCCATTGTAATGCTGACACAATCTCGGTGTGACTTTACTGAACATGTAATTGACACAGAACAAAATAAACCAGTAAACAGCCAAACAATATAAAAAACCCCGAGCAGATATCAACATTGTTTTGAATAATTGTTGCAGGGTTTATTTCTCCTTGTTAAGAGAAAGCTCACGTTTGGCTAAGTTTGGTTTAAATTGACTATATCCATATATAAATGCATGTGTGCAAACATGCATGGTTGACAGCTGAAATAAACACAATGAACGGCAGTAGCCTCATTTTCTAGATGAGAGCATGACCACAAAGAGTTGAGCTGCCATCGTTGGCTTTGGCTACACAAGAGTGTGGCAAGAACAGAGAGGGTAAAGCAAACAACCTGATGACCTGAATCAGCAGCAGCGCTGACCTACAGCCCGACACAAAACACACCCCAGGGACCGTGGAAGGCCGCAGCGCCACGAGGAGGAAAAGCTGCTTTCCACAGCATGACCCCAAACACACTGTGAACCCTGTAAGGAGGCTGACCTCTGAGCATTAACCCGTGTCCGTAGAAAACAGTGCAAGCAGCCATTCTTCACCTCCGCCATAAAACCCTAATCTTACTGTGCTGGACGCCCTCAGTTAGCGAGACACATAAGGTCCAACTGACACAATGGGCACAAATCACTGAGAAAAGACTGTGAAACTGGTGTTAAAGGTCACAGCGACACACTCTGGGATTCCTCCGACTAGATCCAAAGCTGACATGCAAAGCAGGTTTTCATGGTTAGCCTGTCTCCCTGGAGAAAATTTATGAAACAAGATGCTTCATTAACTAAATTAGTTTAAAAGACCCTATTTTGACCATCTACCACCGTGGCTCTGCATGTACAGAAGTTCTCTTTTTGTGCCTAAATTAATGGACCCTTTAACAATCAGGGGGGGAAAATGGTGTAATCCTGAGGTGAATACTAAACATGCAGGAATTATGATCAGGGGACTAAGGTGACTAATGGGGTCTGTGATAATCACCCCTGTGAGCCCAATTGATGTTTTCCAAAGTGAGCAAGGTTTGTGGTCCAGAAGGTGCGAAGTAGTTGCTGTAACTGGTGCCTTATAAGCAATTTGTAAAATACATCTAAAATGTAATTACATTTCCAAAACCCGAGGATTTGTTTGTTTCACACTCGGCAAAGTCAATTCACAAAACAGTCTTATAAATCAAATTATCTTTTTAAATCGAGTTTTTCAACACAGTTCCCATACTGAGGATAAATGCTCAGGTTGTCGAGAGGACAGAACCAACACTAAAGACACTGTAGACATTAACCCAGCTCTGTACCTGATCCAGCCATCAGCCAGCTGGAGCTGTCATCGCACCCAGACAGTTGTTATTGTTACACTAATTATTTTCTCATTTAGGTGCTCTAACTGTCATTGCTCAAATTGTGTATATCAAAGGTTATGCAACTGGAATGCTTATGTAAGTGAGTTACTGTCATGTCCCAGATGGGAGTTTAACAGTAACAGTACTCCTGCAGCCTACATATAGAGAAAGACATTACCTTCCAGAGTGATGTAATCCAAGATTGTTGGACTGTAGTGGTGTTAACTGCACACTCGGTCACTGAGTGGACATGGACTGAATAACCATTGCTACTTGTAAGTATAAAATAAAATAAAATATATGAAAAAAAAAGAAGTAGAAAGCGCTCCAGGATACAGTCTGTCTTTTACAAAAGAAGTAACACATTTACCAACTGGGGTATTTCCCCTGTAGGTATCAATGACTTCTTATAACCGGTTTGAACAAGAACATCACTCCAACATTAACACACTCAATTTTTATGCAAGGCCATCTGGTGGGAATTTCAATAGGCCTTCATGGAAACAAAAACAAATAGTTGTCCAAAAATAAGAAATTGGTATTCGGCAAATCGTCATCGCGCCACCACATTAAATCTTGGTCACGAGGTCACAAACAAAGAAAAGAAGTGAAAACAATAAAGTATTCAAGTTATATTCTGGCATCCGTTACAAGAGATGTGTTTGGTCTAACTTTTACTTTTGGAAAATAGAACCGACTGAAAGGGAGTCGCTTGATCAAATTCTTGCGTTCCAGCATGAGTACGACGCCCTGTGAACATCATTGTTGTTATTATCTGTTACTATCATCAATGACAAAATTTAAAAGTCATAGTAGACGATAGTACTGTAAAGTGGTTTGAAACTTCAGTTGTGCCTCTACCAAGGATTTATATTAACTATTCATTTTCCCTTTGCTCCTGTAAAGAGACTGCAAAGATGTCTGACATCACGTCTGTCAGTCTATCAGATAAATATGGTGTCCTCTGAGGACCAATAAAGCATCAAGTGAGAGCGCTAAGCACACAGAAAGACACCGAGGAGACGGACTTATTTCAATGACTGGATGTGGTATCTGACCACAAGCTGAAGAAAACGACCGACGGCACAATATTTAAGCTGTGAGAGCGCTGGTTTCAGCTTTCGTGCTTCCTTCGGTGAGTGGTATTTAATAAGCTAATGGCTTTCCACGGAGAACACTTAAATCCTGCTTATCACGTCAGCGGAGGCAGATTTCTTTCTGTGGAGTGGAGGTAATGGCCTCTCGCAGCTCAGATTTTCATGCAATCAGCCACACAATTCCAGTCCATAACCATGTGTTAACGGAAGTGTCCACTAAGCAAGAGAGCCAGTCGGTTATTTTTCTTATTCGCTATTCTTCACACTGGGCATTTGTTTCCCCGGCAAGGCCGATTAATTAAGTAAGTGAACCCAAGCAAGTGTTACTATTGGCATTGTACTGTACATACATAAGAATAACACAGTCATGCTGCAGCAAAAAGTAGCCAAGAAAGTGACCAGAGCAATAGACCACAGGAAGAAAAGTCTGCGAGAGGAAGGCTGCTGGCACCGCCAATCAATAGCCATGTTCATTCCAGCGGCAAAGCTGATGGGGTGAAGTCTGCCAAACTTAAAAATAACTCACAGTGCTGGAAAAGATGATGGTCAAAGAAACTAAACAGGCAACAGATCTCCGGGAAGATGAAAGAGTGCTCAGCTGGAAAAAGACTTATTTGTAGGATGTTCGAGGGGAGCGTGTTAGTTTGTGTTTTTCGAGGGATTTATCTTAGCAGCGAGAAGTAATTGTACCCGGTCATTTTTGCTTAACACACAGCTCTCATCACTTGGAAATGAAACGTGACAAGCAGGAATTCTCTTTCCCGTCCTACTCCCTCTTTCCTTCAGTCTTTGGCCTCACACCCGATCTCGCCGTAGTACGACTGTCTACAGACAATACACTTTTCTTCTTCTTCCCACCCTCCATGGCATGCGAGACTTTGACGAGATTCCATCACATGGCAAATATTCAATGCTCTGCTTGAAAAATGCTCTCACTTTACACAAGTGGGAGGCAGTTCCCATCCCCTGGCCTTGGACAGCCATATCCACCCCCCGCCCCATTCCACTGCAGCCCACTTACAATAGCTTCTGCTTCCACTGAACAACTGGAGACCGCTTGGGAGAATATTGGAACAAAATAGATCGAGTTCAGCCAATCTGATCGGTCTTTTCATCACTTTGGGTAACATGCCGAGTCAAAACAGAATACGGCGCAGGCCAACCTGCAGGTGATGGAAATATCAACTAGACAGTATGCAGTTCTTTTATTCCAGAGCCAGTCATATACTGAACCTCTCTAGGTGAAGACTGCTGTAGAGGTCCAGTTTTTCTCTCAGTAGGCCTTACATAAACCAAGAGGAAGATCAGCAGTAAAAACCCTGTTCCAGAAAAAAAGGGCCCTGTTAAAGGAATCAACCTTACAGGCCTGATGAACCCAGATGGCTATTAGTTTCAGGGCTGTGCAATCAGGTTTTCCGTGCATTTGTCTTCTCACTCACATCCTGATCCTGTCATTTGAGGCATGCCAGCTTATATTTTGTGTGGGATGCAGAGTGACATTCAAAAGCAACTGGATAAGCCCCAGCCAAAAAATTGTGCGAGTAACAATTGCGGCGGGTTTATTCGCAAATGCGGCTTTGTTTTAGCAACAGTGATCAAGGCTGGATCACAGAACGCACACACAGGAAAAATGATGTTGCCTCAGTTGAAAAAGGTCAAATTTGAATGGAACAAAGAGATAAAGCTGACAACTGAGAGACAGGTTGAACAATAAAAAGCAGAGGACTGTACAGATGACAATGATTTATTGCTTGTTGTACTTCCAAAGAACAATGTGGAATCAATTTTGAGGATATTTTGGGATTTCAAGAGTTCATGGTTGATAGATAATATTTATTTTCATTTCAAGTCATCTTTCAAATAAAAACAGACTTTAAATGTTCATGAATGAATAGGTGAATTGATCATGTCTTTTTTTCCTGTTGCTTATGTTTGTTCTATTCTTGATGAGATTTCAAAACCTCAGATCTCCAGAATTAAACAGGAGTCTCTTTGTGACAAAGAAAATGCTACGGCCAATCTCTCCTTCGGTAGGAGATACAGTTCAAAGTCACTGAAATCTGACCAGAAATAAATCAAGAGACATTAACAATGCCAAATTCAGCAAACATTCTATGATGACATTTCCACAGATGCATCCTGGTGATTCTACCATCCATTAGAACAGGAGGAATGCGTGCCATGCTGCTCTTGAAGGTGACAATGTTCGACACTCTAACGAGGAAACTGGAGCTCTAACTGTGACTGATGTAATGTTGACGCTTAAATCAAAGTGGATGTTCAGAGTGCCAGGAAAGGTCACGTGTTGTGTCACGACAATAGATCAAAGAGGGTCAAAACCAAAAGTCACCTAAGGTCAAACCCATTTCTGCAGAGGTCAGACAGACTTAAACTGCATCACCACAAAAAAATTTTGTCTGGTGGTTAAATCCTCCGTAGCTACGGGGCATCACTTTCATTTTCCCAAATATTTTTTCCTCACTGTGGAGTTAAGATCATTCACCATAGTCACAAAACACCAAGCTGTTATTTTTGTAAGATAAATAAATTGCACTAGCGTCTCAAAGATGTGCTTGAAGTATGGATTGTTTCCCAAAATATCCTAGTAAATTAGATTTGCCCTGCATATTTACTTCTAACGTACAGTTTGTCTTATTACAGTACAAATTATAGTAATATTACCATTTATGGGCTCAACTCATCCGTTGCCAGTGTTTTTATGTTGTTCAAATGTGGACTTTTTTTAACAGCTGTGGTGAAAATCATAGATTTCTGTCGGAGGAACTGGGCTGTGATGTTTGTGCTGGGTTGTTCTAATGTATTAAACATCTAAAAGAATCGCTTAGCCTACTGTGTATTTTGGTCTCATTTGTCTCACTGCACAGCCAGGTTTCTGTATTCACCATTCTTATTTACTGGATTCGTAATTAATATTTTGCAACAGTAACTTGTTATATATTGTTGACTTTATGTTGATATTCATTGGAATATTGAATACATTTATATGACTACATCAAAACAGGAATATTTAAGGACAAAATCTGTAAAGACATAGAATCCCTGGTCTAATGTCCCTGTGTAACACTAATGATGGCCTTCTTATATTATAACATAATTGGACACATTTATGCCTCACACACTGCAGGAAATCAGAAAATTCCTTCATGTTCAATTATAACTCTTGCACCATTTTTTTGTTCTGACTAGAGGATAGATACACTCAGATGGTTCAGAAAATGTTCGATAAAGCTTGTTAGACTGAACAATGCTGATTTGTCAAACCGATCACCTCCATTTGAACACAGCGAGGTCAGAAGCTGTAAGCCTGGATGAGGAAATTCAGCGAGACTTTGAGCTGTTAACTTGAAATGAGAGTTTCCAAACATCTTGCTATGTAGGAAGTACTCATTATTCAAAGCAAGGCAATGAGAAAATGAGAATAAATCTACACAATATCAAAGCTCACATTAATCAAATGGAACTCACTAAATTAACTGTTATTTCTATATATACTTTTAGGTCGTGTAGTGCCAGATTTTGCTTTGCATTAACTTTCGAAATTGCCCATTCATCATATGGTCTGATTTGATTAATATATAGCATTTTTGACGTACGTCCAAACGTTAAAAGCAAGCATGTTTTTTCTATGAAATGAGTGAGTAGAAAAGCACATTAGTCATACTATTCCACAATCAAAGGCACTAAATGACAACTTTTCTCGAGCTGCGTGCCGATACAAGTTCCTTTAAAACAACTTTTGACTGCGTTGACTTTCCTCTCCAGGGACACCAATTGTTATGTTGAAGTTGAGAATATACAATACTCTAGGCTTGCTCCGATGGCAAGCGTTCAAGTATACAGAAATGTATTTCCCACTGTGCAAGAAATCAAAATAACAATGGAAAAACGGCATCTTACAGCCACCGTTTAGTCGCTTTAATGTTAATAAAACTACATAAAATAACATTCTAAGCAGCCTGTGTCCTTATTGTTTGCTAGAACTCAATGTAACTGATTACACTTATCTATTAAACATCTATTCAGACAAAAATGTATTTGTACAGCTATAGGTGATATGGTAGTCACATGGTGTTCACATGTTAGAGGCATTTGGCTTTATTGCAAAGTGAAGCAAGCTTCTGGTGTCTTCACTTTCACTAATTCTAATCACTACCAAATGTAAGACATGGCTACATGACTTTGCAGCCAAAAGCATGCTGTGAACTGATGGAGCTGTCAAAACAAGGAGAAATGAGCTTTGAGGGCCTTTTTGGCATATCAATTAACTAAGTACAGGAAATTTTCAGGTCCAATTCAAACAAGAAGCTAACCATTTGGGAGATAATACAAATACATTTTCCCAAATAGAGACTCCATACCCACAGCTAGATAACTGTGTCCAAATATGTAGGTATTTGTATTTATCATAGGTATTTATCATCAGTGAGGACTGTCCAACATTAAGCGAGCCAGTGTAGTCAGACACTTGGCCGAATGTGACAGTATTGGGCAGTGTGCAAAGGCAGGGGCTCATTGGACTGTGGTGTATTATGGCTAGAAATAAATGTGGCCTCACTTAAAAGCTTCATTCCATAGCTCCCACCGCCAAAAGAATAGAACCAAATATTACACTGACTATTCTTTGTTTTGACGTTGCCGTTTTAAGTGTTTTCAATTGTGTTGATAGCGTTTTAACCCCAAACAGTACCTCACACATTCCAGTGAAGTTTGGGCCAGTGGACCATAAGCCAAGGAGGTAGGGATTTGTTTTTAGCTAAGGAAAATAAGACCAGGTGGTACTTTATACTTGGTGAAAGGTAAAATTTTTTTCCTGCATTCCTCAGTTCCAGTGTATCAGCCTATCCAATGGACACATCTCATTCTTATTCATTATCAATGTTTTTTTATTTGGTTTCCATACTGGCCTAAATACCATATATTTTCAAATGCTAATATCATTTATATTTCCCCCCTGAGACTACTGGATTAATAACAGTTTTCCCAATTTTTTTTCAATTTGGGCATGTTTTTATTCATTTATTCATCCTGTTGGTTGGTCTTTGGTACGAGTAAGTGATATGGGAGATTAGAAACAGAGCATTGCCACAGTTGTAGCATCTTTGTGAATGAATTTCAAGTTCCTTTATGGTTGCCACATTGGAAAATGAGCAATGCTATTCTACTGAGACCAGGATTGAAAACCATTGGTGTAGTCTATTTGACAAAAAAAAGATTGTCATGACTGTTAGATGACACAAGCAAATCATTACAGTGTAAGATTTCATAAAACGTGGCCATAACACAGTGGTCCTGAATCTGACTGCACTTTTGTTTTCTTCTTTTTTGGGTAATTGAAGTTTGTGCAACATCCTAATCTTCCAGATTCTAACATTCTCAAATCTCAAAATCCACAATAAGCCAATGAGCACAGCTGTCTATAACAATTAGACATGGAATCAGGTCTACCTTTGTTCTTCTAATTGTCTGCCTTCTGATGATCTGCAACTGGAGGTCATAGTTCACTTAACATCTATCATTATTTTCACATCAGTGTTGACATAACACATCCTTTCACCTGACATAATGGTGAACCCTCTCTGCATGGCTCTCATGCTCCCATAGCTATTCTTTGTTACGCAGAAAAAAAGAAAACAAAATCACATCTGGAGCTTAAAGTGCCACACCTGGAAAAACAGGCCATGTAGTAATTGAGATGGACAGTTGGACCAGACTGTCAAGATCCATTGTCATTATTGATGCAGTCATACACGCTGCTTTTCCTTCATCAATCAATACACAATAACCGTGTCATGCAAAGCAAAAACTTTTTTTTTTGAAGATGAAAAACTGAAATATCAAATTTAAATGTATTCTCTGCATTCATACCACCTGTGTGTGTCTACAGGGTGTCTAGGACTTCACTAAAGTTACTCTGCATGCATATGTAGCCAACTACGTATGCATATGCTCATCTGGCCTTTATGAGCCACACTGGACCAAGACCAGAGTAGATCAATGGCGTGAAATGACTGAATGACTCTAGTGGGTAGTACAAAACAGACAGACGTAATAAAGAAATTATATATACCATATATATATATTTCGATTTGCAATCCATTTTAATGAGCTCTGGCTGTAATACCTGGCGAAAAAATAACATCATTAAAATCTATAGCGAGCGTAAGAACAAAGTAGTTGGACTGGCCAACTTTTGAAAACATGGGGCTATTCCACAAGGAATCATATTTAACTTACCAGCCTTTCAAAGTTCAGCATTCTAACACATTTCTTGAAGACATGAATTCATAGATTTGTCACATTTCTATTCATTACTATAAGGAGCTTTGCCATCAGTTTAAAGGTCGGCTGAATATAAAGTACTTAAATGCTCAGTATTGACAAATTCTAAGTTTCTCTTACATATCAGTGTCATAAAACCCTTACTGTAAGGGTTTCTTCATGTTCCAATACAATGTGATATTTAGTTTAGGGTCATCAGAAAGTACCCAACCTTGTAGCCAACTTGCTTGACACATGCTCAACGCTATTTGCCACTGCGTGCTTCTTTGACATTTTAGGGCTTGTTTCTACAAAACTACAAACCAGGAGACTCACATATCAGATAAGCTTCATTAATAATGAGCAGGTCATATTTTCCTGTGTGGGCTGGTGAAATATTACTATTACACACCAAATTTCAACTTGGGGTGATAGTGAGGCAATAGCAGCCAAACAGAACTGGGCTTGGTAATTGTCCTAGAGGGAATTAACAGTCCGCTATAATATCAATATGTCATTTATTGGCTCAAATATTTCCCTTTATCTTTCCATGATTACACACCAGTCAAATGCCACATTCACACTACGCTTTGACAACCGGCTGGCAGTTCTTTTATTGTGCCGTCCGGTATTCTTGGGGTTTATGTAATGTTATTTATAACATTTGGCAAAATAAGTTGCCAAAATTTAAAGTCCAAACCTGGTCATGCTCAGACCTTTGTAATCACAGGTAATGGCCATTTTTTATGTGAATATACTAATCATACCTTGCAATATCTGGCTTCCTGCTCCCTTCTTCGTTACACTCTTAGCAGTTACTGAGGGGTCTAAATGCGTCAAACAAATTCGTGTTTGTTTCACTTTGTTTCTCTAAAAGCCTTGGTATGTCTTCTCTGGCACTATATTTTCCAGATGAATCAGCCAGGTAATAAATGTCTCAGTCTTAACTGAGCAGAGGCTTTGCAGTTAATCTATGATCCAGATGGTGAATATTTGTTCTACATTCACTCCCTGCCCGTCGATTCAAGTGAAAACTTCCTGTCACATTTTTTAATCAATGTGTGCGGGCCTGAAAAGCTTGGGACCACAACTCAAACCCTAATCTGCAAGGCTGAAACACTTCATCTCGCAACAAGCCACTTCCGAGGTGGCCAAGGAAATTCCAGATGATGACTTTTATTAGACCTTTAAAGACAAACTTATAAGACTGGTAGAAAGAATAGTAGACATTGCACAGATGGTAGATATATGTATGCTGAAAACGGCATGGGTAGGTATAACTCAATATAACATACATGTGTCCAAGAGCATCACAAATCCACACATCAATGTCTCCTGACCAAGGCCGAATTCTTTCAGGCAACAAAAACCTTAGCATGCAAGCCGCAAATAAAGAGGAACCTTAGAGAGGCAAATCCAAGAACAGCAGATTTGCTGTCATCATAGAAAGGGAAACAGGCAGCAGTTATAGTTAGCAGGTCAGCTACTTCCTCATCATGTTCACTACTTCCTGTAAGAAACCACGACAGTTGGCTCCAAGCTGCCAGGCTTTGTCAGCCTCCAGGTGATGTGGTTTTAGAAATGTCATCTGGGTGTGTGAGGGTAACTAAACTCAATAACTATAAGTATAAGAAGTGCTATATCTATTACACGTACGTTAAATGAAATGGGCAAAACATCTCTACCGAGTTGCAGAATGCTAGTCTATGCATTACCTTCCAACTCCTGAAAGAGTGCATTAACAGAATAGAATTGCCAATCTCTGAACTCTAACTAGGCATCCATTAATGGACAACCAATGATCATCTGTTTCTGTCAGGTAGACGGATTGGTTCTTGTCACTTTCATCAACAGTTGCTTGAATTACCTTAGTTTCGCCTTCAAAGGATATTTAGAAAATCTATGGCATTGCGCCACAAATTGCATAGTGACACTGTGGTATTAAATTGCTTATGACACAACCCACATTTATAGTGAAAACAGAAACAACCTGTATGCTCCTGTCAGACAAACCTTCTCTGCTAAACACTAAAGATTGACTGTGTTGGCTCATGAACTAAGAAATTAACAAAAAAAAACGGCAGCGCGTCCACTAATCTTCTGATGATATGAATGTGTTCCTTTCTCCGGCTCTACTTCCTGCCCTGGCCTCATCTGAAGAGCAGTGACTCAACTGTGTTTTGACACTTAATGGCAGTTGACCTCTGGCCCGTGATACAGGACCTGGTGTTGGAGTGTTTAGTCTGCAAGAGGAAGATTAGTTTGTAGAGCAAGGCAAGACAAGGAAAGGCTGCCTCTTCCACACAGTGGTCTTTATACCTGAGAGGCAGCGATTAGGACTCTAATCTTTCTCTGTGTTCAGCTTCGGCGGTGGTCTAGCTGACACGCATGCAGAAAGCGAGCAAACATGTGGGTAAGGGTATCAAAAATCCATTACAAGCCTTGTGAGAGGCTGCACAGAATAGACAGTTTTCTTTAATGTAACAGTATTTTTTAATAGCACAGGCAAATTCAGCTGAGATGCTGGAGCATGAGAATAGGCATTCTCCTTTTTGACGTATACATATATGTATGTACACAATACAGACTTCCATACTTCCAGCATTCGTTCATACTTGCCGCAATCTGTCAGATACTGTCAAGCTTCCCTCTAGGGAGTTTTGCATACTGACCCCTTGATACACATTTCCTAAAACCCCAACTCCCACCCCAGAGATTTTGGCAGAAGGATCTGGCGCACTATGCTGTCAGTGAGACTAGGAGAGTGTATAAAATGACTCCTCCATCCACTGCAGTGTGAGAGGAAGGGAGCATGCTAGGAATATTTTCCACATAGTTCTGTTAGGACGGGGAGTTGTTAGGTAATGTGCATAGGAGAACTGGGGTTTCCAACTACTTAAACGTTACCCTGGTGAGCATTTATAAAATACCAGCTTGGACACAATTAGGACAACTGGGATTTCACAGCTATTTAAAGGCATCTATCATGGCAATACATATTCATTATTTCTGAGCCTTTTGAAATCCTGCCCTGCAACTACGTTCATGCATCACTCACCAAGGAAAACATTTAAAATTCTGTAGCCACATTATATAATAGATAATGCATTAGATAATAATAATAATAATAATAATAATAATAATAAACAGATTTAATACATTATTTTTATACAATTTATTTGTCTGATATTGTTTGTTGGGGATGGTCTGGGCAGTGCCCAACCAGGAGGCCAGTAGGTGGGTCACTGGTGAGGAAGCAAACATCACCCTCTACTGAGTTGATTCTGTGCCCAGAAACTGACCGGGCACACAACAGAAAGTATTCAAAACCCTCTAAATGTTCTCAATGTTTTGCCCTTGACATTCAGTGGAGGAGACACAGCACCTTCTTGCTGCTACAGCACAACACAGCTGATAACTTGGAGACACCAACTACAACACCAACTTTTTAGCAGTCGCAAGGCTTCCTGAGAAACTGTCTCCATGCACTGAGCTTAATTGCTACATTGTCCCATTCTGAAAGGTTAGCTGTCCGCTGCAACCTAGGCACAATAAGTCTGATGGCTTCTGCAGTGTCATCTGGGAAGCTGTATTTGTTTCTAACCTGTCTCTATTGTCTATTCCACTGATTTACACACCTATAATGTAAATATGGTGCAAGCAGGTAAGTGACGCACCACCACCCAGTTCTATTTGCGCAGTTGTACCCAATATACAACATCCGTCAATCATTCCACTACAGGCCTATCAGTTTGGAGCTGATTTACGGGGACAGTGCTGTCAACCCCACTGGAAGGTCTGTTCTTTCTGGGTCAGTCGGGGAAGCAAGCTGGCTGGGTTGGCAAAGTCCTTAACAAAGCACCAGTAGTATGATGACAGGTCAGAAAAACTTTGCAGTTATCTAACATCGTGCGGGCACAGGCTGTTCCCTTGCTGAATTGGTGGACATCTCTTACTGACCGCCCAGGAAAGATGTCTCCTCCAGGTGGCATTTCCAGGGGCACAGGTGCAGTCCAGCATGGCGGGAGGTATGGAAGACTTATTTTGGTTTGTCAAGGCTCCCTGGAATTTGGCAGTGCAGGAGTGGAAGTCTTCACAGTAGACCGTGCAGCGGGCCCCGATTGTCTAGCAGATCCAGAACAATAGCCTGGCTAGCCTCCTTAATGTCAGCTAGCCAGGCCTCATGGCACATTTCCCAGCCTGCAGCGGTTATCTGGAGGAGACCTGTCCAACTCTGGTTCCAGGGGTGAGCAACCAGTCTGCTGGTAGGACACGTACGGTGCACAGTTGAACCTGCTCCAGTAGGTGTGCAGGCCAGAGCCCTTTTATGAATGCACTTAGTTCCAACTCTTCCTGGCTAGATTTCAGGAAAGAGGGGTAACTGCATCAGACTAAGCAAATGTGAGCGGTGTGAGCACCAAGCACCATTCCCAACTCCCATTACTTGGACTGACAGCTGGTTCCTGGTGTTGTCAAGATAATTTGGTTGAGTGAACTTCAGTCCCAGGGCAGCCATGAGGACAGTGCAGTCCCAAATGTTGCTGCTCCGATGGGAGGTCCTTTAACACCTCTCCTTGTTGTGCCCGTCGTTGCAACGCAAAGGCGAGGTGGGTCATCATCTCATGAAATGTCCACTTATTGTATGCTGCTTCCATACAGAACGGGTAGAGGAAGATGTCCAGTGGATCCCCAGTGGGTGCCATGTCTGGCATCGACATGACACGACAGCTAATTTAATCATCCAGATTGAAATATAATACAAGTGGGCCTTGTGCGGTTACATCGGCGGTCGGTGTGTGAACGTGTGTATGAATGGGTGAATGTGAGGCAAACATTGTAAATTGCTTTAGATAAAGGTGCTATAGAAATGCAGTCCATTTACCACGTGGATTAATACATTTTCGAATCATCAAGTGTTTAAATGAGCCAGTAAATACAACCAACCACAGTGAGAGGACCTAAGAGCCTGTGAAGGACAGCTGACTAGGGTGGTCCCCTATTATGAGTTTTAATGGGTCCAACATAAACCAAAACACTTGCAGGTAATGAGGGCCAAGGAAAATAAAATGTTGCCCTGAATGCTGCAATTGGAATGTGTGTCCAAAACACTCGATATCTATTAGGGAGTACTGCTTTCAGATAGTGAGAGTCGTACCTAATGAACCTGTTTGAGCAAAATCAGCTACCAGCAGAGGTGTGTGTGGGTACGTATGTGTAGAAAAGGGAGAGTGTTTATAGTAGAGGAGGGGAAACCACACAGCCTTTGCTAGGAGTAGTGCCAAATCCACTCAAGGTGAACCCTGCACTGATTTCAGCAGTTTACAGTGGTTTGCCTTGAGCTGTGCCAAACTCTAACCAAACTACAGGTGAAAGCCCAATTTTGGTTTAGCTTTTATAACATCAAAGACCAATGCTAACATAAAATCCAAAGTCCTTGAGCTTTTGCTTTCCTTTCATTCCACCCGCCTTGTTTGCCAAAAAAGCATAAATATGACTGATATTCACAAGCACATGTATGACGAATATTGCTAACAGCTGTAGGCAACAATTTCTAGTCTAGTTCAGCCACAGAGACAACAACTCAGATGTCTTGAGCAGTAGAATGTTGGTGCCATGAAGAGGAAAATGCTGGTCAGATCGTAAAACAGTTAACAACTTAGGGCTGACTCGGTGGGAACAGAAAGGGACAAAGCATCATCTTCATCCTCTGGGACTGCTTACAGAAATAAAAAATAATTTGAAACAAACTGTTAGGTTGTCTGCTTCTAACATTAGGCACTGGAGTAATGAAATCCAACACGCAATGCTATCAGTCATCCTCCATGATCCAACAATACGTGCTCCTTATTCCAAATATTAACTTTTCATAAAAACAGTCCATAACTGCGTGCGTCAACCTGTTGGAGTTCCAACCTGGCTACACCCTTACACTCGAATCACCTCGGATCTACTCAATGCGCAGTGACCAGCATGGGTACCAAGTTAAGTATAGAAGTAAGTAATAAGTTATCCTACTTAATAAAGTACATTATTACAAGCAGCCTGACAGGGAAATTAAACTTAACTATAAAAAATTCTAAAAATATCCTTTCATAATAATATGGCAAACTCATTGTTCTTTTCACCCCAAACAAACCTTGACCTTACCAAAATAAGGTCCTCATATGGATATCTGATAAATATTACAGGTAATATTACAAAATTGCCTTTGAAAAGCATTTAAATGAATGTAGGTATAAAAAAAGGGGGATTTTCGTCGCACAAATGTAGTTGGACGTGTGTGTGTTTCTCACCTTGGTCTCCTAAATGTCAGGCCATATTGCTGGCAGGCCAGGCCAACGGTGGGGGTGTAGATGATGGGCATAAATCTGTCGATGTCTGACATTAGCACCCTATAGAACAGCTTCTCGTTGCGGTCCTGGAGCCCCATCAGAAACACATATCTGTGAATGACAGGGAGCGGGAGGGAGGGAAACACCACATTGTTAATCTTTGACATCTTGAGGAGTCCTTCCTGGTGAGCAAGTGAGGGAATTATTGAACTCAGATGTTAAATGCTCTGTTTTTAGAAGCAACCTGCAAACAGTGAGTTAACTCAAGAAAAGAAGTCCCTGGTTAAGTTGGACATTTTGTTGTATTTGAGCCTCCGTAACATTTGGATATATTCATCTGCACCATCGTTGTTAACACTTCAGCTTTTGTTGAAGAACTACCCTGAAGCCAGGAAAGAGGAGAAAAGCTCTGCTGTGTTGTGCAATAATTACAGATATTTTTGCTCTGTAGCACTGGGTTGATTTTGGTTGTTTATTTGTGTGTGTGTTTGTGTGCCATGGACTTTGCGGCACATGGTACTGCAGCTCAGGTGGCAAGTGGACACAGGTGTGTCTAATTGTCACAGCTGCAGTGGATGAGCCAGTCAGGCAGGAATCTATTTAGGTTTCTGTCACAAAGCCTGCAAGCCTACAGGGCTGCATGTTGAATGCATGCTGAGGGATAAACTGAGAGGCTGTAAAGCTGAGCTGAGCTGAGCTTGGCTGGGTTGGGCTGGGCTATAATTTTGCGTTTTTGTGAAAGCACAATTCATCCCTTTTCTTTTAATTTTTTTTTCAGTTTGAAACAATAGATTTGTATGCTTCCTTGCCATATGACTCTATCTCCTAAGTGGAAAGTGCTCCAATTCTCATATCCCAGATGCTCAGAGATGTACAGAGAATAAAAATCTGCCCTTCAGATAAGCGACACAAGCCCTTTGTTCTGATCATGCACTGACTGGGGAACTGAAGGTTTGTATATGACCCAAATTAAGCACAGCATGCTAGACAGGGTGCTTTTCCTAATCAGAGAATTTTCCATAAAGCCAAGAGCACAAGGTGCCTCTTGTTGAAGGGATGAAAAGCACGCACGCCCTTTCTCCTATAGGTCAGACCGCTGCAGCTGCACAATACACGGTGCTGACACTTAGTCTTGCAGTATGGCCAGTTTCATAGTGGTGAAACAAATAAACTTCTGCCACAGGGAAATGAAACATAAGGCTTCTCTAAGATTTATCAGACAAAGAAAATACAGGAATTTTCCTTTTTTTCCTAGTTATGAAATATTACATACCTAGCAAGTTCTGACTCATTGGAGGTCAAAATGAGTATACTCAGTAGCCCAATGACACAATGTTGCTTTTTTACTGAGTAATAAGAAAAAAAAAAATTACAAATCACTATACTTTTATACTGTTGGCTGGTGCAGTTACAACAAACATTTATACCTGTAGAAAATCCTCCAGATGATATGTAAGCCCATTATGACAATTATTATGGAATTCTTTGAATAAGATGAAAAGAGAGAGGCAAGGAGCAACCATCCATTCATCCGTTATTCTCTACAGCTGTTACAGGGCTGTGCAGAGCTCAGTCTTCATTATTTGAGAGACGGTGTGCAGCCTGGACAGACAAACTCGTTAACACTTAACATTCAAATCAATGGGCAATTGAGTTAACTTAGCGTACAGAATACATGGCGAAACCCCATCAGAGGAAACCCATGTAAACAAGGGGACAACATGAAACAATCCCCACATTGCAGTTTCACTCATTACTGTAATTTAATCCCTGCATCCCTACATCAACACAGATTACCGTAGCTTTGCTGTTGTCATGGTGTTGTTTTATTTTTTTTGCTGGCAAACATTTCCATTTCCCTTCATGGCCAGAGAAGGGTTGAACACCTACCACACCCAGGTAACGGGTATTTACAATACACTTTGTTGACTTATGGGGTGCTGTTTCCATTACAGGCAACCTACTGAGACAGCCAAGACATAATCTATCTCTCTCTAAACCCATTTCTTAGCATGAGAGACCAATCTGTTATTTCTGTCCACCTCTTTTTAAGCACTGACAGTACTGTTTTCTAACAGTATCACTGGACATGAGGTTTCCGTTTAGGTGTACCGTTTCATATACTGCAGTGTTTTTGTTGGCAAAGTTGTTGAACATCAATTTCCTGTGTTAACAGCACAACCACAGTCTCAACTTAATTCACTCCATCATTTCTGACCAGAAAAGGCATCATCTTGGATGCATTGCCTTGCATAAATCAAAAGCTCGATGAAGGCCTTTGAAAGAAATCTGTGTCTGGATAGCAGAATAAAATAGAATGGTATGCAGTGAAAGATGTGAGTTATGGACATTGCAAGTAAGTGACAGTGTCTAACAGTAAATACCAAAGAAGGATCCAGAGGAGAGAAGGAACAGACTGTATGTAAACATTGGCTTGAGTAACAGCAGGCAAATAGGGAGCTTTAATCCACTGGACCAAAGCCCATAGCTGCAAGACACTGAGAGACATATTGCCATTGACACTGATAGGGCATGGGAATGGTACTGACAAGCTCATAATGACTCTTTTAAGATGTTGACACTGTGATGTTGCTATGGTGGAAAATTAGGCAGTTATTAAGAAGCCCTAATTCCCGTTGACCTTAAATTGAAACTCTCAGGCAAAATCAGCTCAGCTCGCTAATCCTTGACATTAAAGATGACAGCTGAGGAAATGGATGAATGAGAGAGGCTGATTGGAATAAGAGGCAATTTCACAGACAGATAAAATTCAGCACTCAGTCTGTAATTCAAAACAGCAAACCAGGCTGCAACCTCAGTCCTAGGACTCATACCAACATGTTGGAGGAGCTCCTGATCTAAGAGTCACGAAGAAATCCTGTGGCACATTTATTCATTGATGCCTACAATTCATGTTTGTCAAATTAAGCATGAAAAAGCAAGTTCTTTTTGTGTTACCGTGAAGCTTATAAGAATACGTCATGAAGCAGTTGAAGAAGAATAGGGAGGAGACAGAGGAATAAGGAGAGAAGAAAAACAATGTAGATTTTCTCTGTAAAATATACAGTGTTTGGAGATGAATGTAGATCTCCAAGGATTGATTGCAAATCTGCTCCTTATATTTTGAAGGCTTCCAGATGTAAAATGTCCAGAAATGTTCCAGCCTGAAAAGAGGCTGAGAATAAACAGTTTCTAAGTCCAAATCCTCCAGTCTTCAAAGAACTGAGGCCGATAGGAAAAGGACAAAAGGAGGGTATTCCACAGTGAATGGTACAATATTGATGCTGGTGTGTATTTGCTGGCCTTACCTGTCCAGGTCGTCTTTCTTCATCTCATAGTTCTTTAGGACTTGGAGGACTTGGACATCTTGGCTAAGGAAACAAGGAGGCAGCAGGCCGTGGATCCCGAGCTGGAGACGCTCCTCCAGGGAGAAGGCCATTCCCTACAAACACATAAACAACCTCCATCACTCTCCACCATCATGTCTATATCTTGAGTGTGGCATTGTAATATTTTGCATTAATATACGGAGTTGTGAAAACGTATCATAACTTTCATTGACCCCAACCTTTCCTACATCTGAACTACTGGGAGTGTGTGGTCAGTAAAGCAGCTTTGAACTGCACTGCTGCCTCCACCGCACGCTCGCCTCAGTGCTGTTTATCCTCCTTTGTCCCTGTCGATCCTCCTCAAGTGGCTAAGCTAGTCACCAAGGCTAAGGCCTCAACCTGCTCCCTGCACCCCATGCCCACAGCTCTGATTAAGGCATGTCTGCCCGCCCTCTGTCCTACCATGGTTGACATCATCAACTGCAAATATCAAATGAAGAATCGTTTGACATTTGCCACCTTTTCAAGTGGAAAGTAGCCATTCGGATATGCCGCAAATCTGTGCTGCGTTTTCATATTGCAAAGGACATCAAAAGTCAAAAATACTGAAAAAGGAGTTTCTTAATATCTTCACCATGGCAGGAGTTTTCCAAAAGCTCTGTTTTCTGTGGCCTAAAACAATGTTTGTGTGTGGACGAAAGCCAAAACACATAGAAAAAGCTGCGTTTTACAAACTACCCATGTGCTGGTAGACTGGGTATGGAGAGTTTCTTCTCTGTCACATGCCCCACCCTTCTACCAAGTTTCTCCAAAAAAAAGTTTTGGAGAAAAAATGCAAACAACACAAAAACCAACAGACATGAATGAAAACAAAACTTCTTGGTGGAAATTACAATCGGGACTTTTTTTAGTCCTGTTAGTAAAGCTAAAGGTTCATCATGGCTCATGATGTTGCTCTTTTAACTTTTGCCTCCCTCTCTAAACAAAAACGTGCATATTTGGGAAAATATTCTTTCTCAAAAGTCCTTTCTGTTGAAACATTCCTGAATGATGAGAGAAGCAGCCTGTCAAACATGTCTGCTCTGATCCGTGTTTGTTCTCAGAGGGGCTCCCTCTGTCTTTCAGAGAAGCTGCTCTTAGCTCACAATCTGGTGTGATGTCCTTTAACATCACTGCACAACAACACACACACATATAACAAGGCCAAGACCAATAACCTGCTTAACTGTCACCTTTGAACTTGGCTTTGGCTTTTATCTGGCTCACCTCTGATCTCCCAAGAGTAATATTGATAAACATACACATGTTTAGGATCAAGACCTTGCACAGTCTGACCTCTGCACTTGCTTTTTCCACCAGGACAGAGAGTAACGGCTGATATTTGTTAATGTGACATTACAAAGATTAGAGAGATATATGTTTCACTGCATAAGAGGCAAACGTTTTAGTTTAGTTAGACATATCAAGTTTCTTTGGTATCCCATACACACAAGCACATGCTCTCTCTCTCTCACACACACACACATATGTACAGTATTGTGGCCTGGTGGGCCCAAGGGAAGCCATGCTGGTAACATGCTGGTCTTTGGTTACATCCATGGATGATTGACCTGGCCATTATAACTTACAGCCCCTTCAAATGTTTAATTTGTAAACATGTGCGTGATAAGACAAGACACCATGATAGATTTGTCTGATCTGATTGTCTTTGTCTGATCTCAGATTGCCCTGCGGCTAAAAACACAGACTGAGGGCAAGAATTCAAGTAAAACACAAGACATCAGCAGGAGGTTCTGAACGTTAGTGTGTACATTAAAACAGGCGGTCGTGTATTGTGTATGCATGAATCAACACAAACAATGTTTGCTTTTCACTGACAGGACAAACCCATCTAAGCATGACTGCAAGACGGACATTGGTTATTTCAGACCCCGAAGTCCCGATTTGTCCAATGTTCATTGAGATTCGATGCAGTCTGTACTTAACGGACTTCAAATAGACAGAAGCAGCTCTGAATTACAACCTTCCTCATTTATGAAAAAAGATTTTCTATTTTCCAGAGTGCCAGCCGTTGACATCAGGCACTGTGTGTGTCAACCCAGAGGTTTGGGATATAGCAGCTGGCCAACGAGGCACTGCTGCTCTACTGCTTTGCTGTCTGCCACAGCTGACCAACAGGGATACAGCAGAAACATCTTAAAATACATGCTGAGCTTAATATGAGGCTCTAAAACAAGATTCATTCCTCTCTCTGTCTCACACACACACACACATACAGTACTCTTTCATTAGCTGACATACAATTAGAGTAGTGCTCTTTGGATACCTACACTAACTTTGTTTGAAAAGAGAAGTCCTACCTGACGCCACTCACTCACTCCCATACAAACACCCACACACACATAAGCACACATACACACATTAGTACATTTTGCTTTATTTACTTTTCTTTTTGCCCGCACAAGATTTGCATTTCACTCAAGTAAAATTTGAAATTCCATCTTACTTTGTGACACTGCATTTAATTTTTACTTAATTGAAACACTACACATCTTTAAGCAGTAAAATGTACTCGACATAGTTTTTCAGTTTTCTGTATTTTTCAATTGCTAATAAGATTAATGTTGGAAAGAGGATGTTAAGCCACAGACAGATCAAAAGAAGAAGGAGGAGAGGAAGGAGCGGAGGGAGAAGCTGGATGAGAATAAGGAGAAGGAGAGAAAAGACTAGGAAGAAAAGAAGAAAAGAATTACATCTGTGCTTGGTCCATACAGTGTCTTTCTAATAAAGGATACGGCTGACTGGGTTACGGCCAGACACTAGAAATGAGAGCGAAAAGTAGGGTGGAGGGGGTCATGGCAATAAAGACTACCATGGCACGGTTCATGGACTCTGGCTTGGGTAAGCGTGGGAACTGTTAATGCCAGTTTTGTCAGCTCTTTGACTTTTGACTTGACTATTGGTTCAGCATTGCCCTTAACCGCCAGCATTTAAATGAAGCTGCCAATCTTCTCAATCCCAAGATCCTATCGGTTGGCCTTTCTATTTGTCTTTCATTCAATGTCTCTGTCAGTCTGACCTTCTTAAACATCAAAGAAAGACATTCTCTCACCCTTGGCCATGCTGAATCAATTGTGAGACTTTAAGATAATGTGGTGGTTTTGACCAGTGTATTCAAAACCTTCAATCTTTCCTTCTCTGGTTTGTTTGGTCTCATAACGAACCAAAAAATGGCATTTTAAGGTAGCTGGAAAAACAAATTATGCAGAGACATTTTGAAATGCAAGGTTGAGTGTGCAATGTTTCACTGGGAATTGGATGCAAAAGACCACACATACAGGGTACATTGGTATCAAAAGACAGCTGATGGTATGTGATAAGTCACCCCAAATTCCTCTACTACTGTGTGTATGTTCGCATGCGTGTGTACATCTTGGAGGACTAATGAATCCGGAAACGCTCAAACTGACAATGCTATTTATGGGAAACAGAAGCAAACATCCTCAACTAACCACTACTGTCCAGTGGTTGCATGTTCTATTCATACTCACAATTCAGCTATAATTTACACTATCAAAGTTATGGAAATTAAGTAAAAATCCCAAAAATCTAAGCATCTGAGGCTATGGTATGAGAGCATACCTTTTAATGACTAAGTGACTAACAACTTAAAGTAAGAAATGCCAAAGTGAAGGACAAAACTGTCAATTATGTAAAGGTATACTTTGTTAACGTGTTGAACAATGGCAGCGAATACAGCATTCAGCTGTCACTCTTAATGTGACGCATCAAGGCTCTTCACGTACAAGATATCATCACAAGCTTTCACTGCTTTTATCGTTGTGCCAAAATGTTGCACACTTCCCCAACACACTGCTGTTTTGTCTTTAGTTTGTTGTTCCAACATGATCTAATAGAATTGATCAATTTTAGTTACAATATCACATTCAGCATGTTTAAATATGGAGCATGTGTTCCAATAGTGCTGAGTGCCACTTTTGCTACACTTTCGCAGCTAACTCCACCTACACTGCCTATGTCAAGGCCAAATGTCCTTGTACGAATAACAAGAGCATCCACTGTTACACTCAAACAAACCCCGTGTTTGTTTGTCTGAATACAACTTTTCGATGTTTGACTGCACTGCTTGCTGTCTCTCCCCTCGGGAGCCCTAAACTGGGCTGGGCAGGTTAAACCCTAGAAAGCTTCCACATGGTCCTGACCACATCTGAAGTGCCTGCACCCTGCGCCAACACATGCAGTGCCCGCAGATCCACGTTCCAGGAGCCATGGTAACAAACCAAACCTGTAATCTGCCCACTGGGCAGTGCCACCCCTTAACCTCGGACTGCTGCCATGCCCACCCCAAAGCATTCAGTGGAGAGGAAACAGCTCATTAGTTCACCAGATGGCTAAACAAAAAAGATGAAAGTACAAGTTCTTTGAAACTGATAAAAATGCGTTTTGGTGCTTCCCATGGAGTTCAAAGGGTTGCTGCATGCTTTTAGTGTAAAGGTTTAGACTTTTAAACATTCTATAACCCCCGCCTTATAATCTGCCACAGCCGCACAGAGCTCTGTCTTGTAAGTAGTCTGACAGCAAATCCTCTCCCATTGCCACGGCTAAACTTCCCTTCAATCTGAGTTAAGTTCCTTAATGCCACTGTTTGGGTTACTTGACTTTACTTGTGTGAGTGGATTGTCTATGATAGTATGACGATGAAATGCAGCTCACTCACTGAAAACCATTATGTGAGCAACTATTCCAGTCTATCAGTGAACAAATTGAAAAAATTAGCAGGGCAAATGTCAGATTCTGGAAAAATGTTCAATTTAACCAGTTGTGTTGTCTAATATTAACTTTCAAAATGTTTACTCAAAACAAATTGCACGTAAAAACAAAACTGGAACAGTACCACATGTGACTGTGCAGTTCTGGCATAAACCAAACCAAACATTTGTTTTTATGATGCACAACGAGGCAAAATAAGTGGGTACAATGATAAATTCTGTCAGTTTGCTGAACAGGACAAACCGAAAGCCTCAAAAGCCACTCCACTTTACAAAAGCCTCTGAGAAAATGTCTGGTTTGTGAGATTTGCAAATAAGACAAGAGGGGGAGAGGCTTAACACAAGTCTGGATTCCCAAGGAAAGTCTAAATAAATAGATAAATAAAAAAATCCAAGATATAAAATGTTGCCATGCCTGGTGGCTGTGTATCACCCCAATCTTTCTCTGTATATTGAGTGGAAATGCCCTCCGCTCTGGGAAAAACAACACCCACCGAGAGAGACCTGAACTGAACATGATAGGGAGGCCTTTCCCCATTGAGCCTCACAAAACCACAGTCTCAGATCAGATACAGAGACAAAAGCCTACAGGCCCTCAACAGAGAGAGGGTTCAACTGTTTGGCACCAAGACGCAGCCTGGAAGAGGTGTGTGCAGCCACAGAACACTTCTCTATTCACGTCTGTGTGCAAAAGAGGGTGCTTTCTTTTCACGAGAGGGGAGTCAAAGCACTAAAAGAGATCGTGTCTTCTTGTATTACTTGTTTATCAGAGCAACCACTTGCTGAACGTGATATAGAGCGATAGCCATCTCAACCTCTCTTTCTGTGTTGTGTTGAATTGCTGGCACAAAGTTTCCTAATGCTGTTTCAGGTCAAGTCAACTATGTTTATATGGCTTGTTAAACACAAAGTGTTCCAAAATGCCCCACAACTTTAAAAAGAACAAGAACGCAAGCAGAATGGAAAGTACTGCAATAAAAGCAGGTAAACCACATCAGATACCGCTGATGGGTTGTTAAAGGCATTCAAAGGTGTGAGACTAGGTTTTTTTTATTCAACTTTTACGAAGGGGAAATTAACTCATTTAGCCTAAAACCAATGAAAAGTCTAGCAGATCAGTTTCAGCCAAGACCATGAGTCTTAATTAAAACACCAGAGAGTCCGATGGGTGCTCAAGATAAGGATACTTTCCCCTATGATTAAATCTTCACAAGTAGTTTCAGCCTAATAACAATAATAATACCTGTAATAACAACAAAAGCTGTTTAATGTCTTGGGGAAAGTCAAGTTTCATTTCATTTGAGAATGTCCAATCAGACGAAAGTAAAATACAATGTCTAACTTTGTTGAAGCCATTTCCAATGTTATTTTAACAGAGATTTTATACAGCTGGGACCAAGTACTTGTCTATATCTCATTGCAATTTAAATGTTATAAACTATGTTTTTCTACAGCAGTTTATACTTATCAGTAAAAGTAAGAACGAGTCACATGGCTGCAGTGGAACAAGCAGCTAATAACTTTCTCTACAACCTGCGGAACACAAAGAAAACTATTAAGCTCTGTGTTTTTCATTGATTTTCCTCATCAAGCCACACCCTGAGTTCTTGGCTTGATAATTAAATAGAGTGTGTGTGGTTTCACGTTTTTTTTAATATCTTGTGACTGCCACAGTCATACTTTTTATAGTGCTGAAATGAAGTGAAAGCTGATCTGATTTTTGCTTTCAGTTCCCTGGGTTTTAAGGTCAAGTCCTTCATCAGAGTACATCCTGTGTGTCCAGGTCTCAAATCTTACTAAATATTACAGTTTTAACAACATCACCATGAAACAGTATATGGGTGTCACCTGTTTATCCCATGCCTGGATGGCACAGTGAGCAAAAAGACAATAGAATAGGAATTCTGCATAAGCACATGGAGGGAAAAGAGTTAGAAAGACTTCAGTTGATAGTGACAATCCTTAAATTCTTATATCTGTTTTTCTGAGTTTTACCTTTCAAACACATCTCTGTATTGGATCTTTCATAAAGTATGTCTGGCTTGACATTCCAAGGAAAATGACGCATACAGCCCTGTATCACATAACAATGTTGTGGACTTTTAGCAACATTTAGCAGTGTTACCTAGGCTACTCCAGCTATTGATATCAAGGCAAACAAACAAACAACAAACAGAATATGCAAGAAAAGGGGGAAAACCGTGGGCGCTGGTGTTGTTCTTACTAGTCTTTACTCAATAGTTGCATTTGCCATGGAATTATGGGAGTGGCTGTTTGCCGATCTGCTGTTATTACCCCCCAGTACCATTAGATGTCAGTCAAGAGAGAACAAAATACAAAATAAAGGATTTTCAATTTGAAAATCCAAATTTAAAAGGCCAACTTTGCATTAAGACGGAATGAAACGAAAATTTTTGAAACCTTCCAGGAGCGTGGGAATGTCATCTCAAGTGGTTGAGTTCACCCACAGCGTTACACCACTGAATCTGGATTCACTTGTGCATGGTGATGTCAGAAGGCAGCAGACCTGTGCAGCTGACCAAACACGGGCAGAGGAGTGCTGGGGTTTTTTGGATAAACCCTGCCATCAGCACCATATACTCTCTGTCCCTCTATTACTGCCACGTATTCTGTACACGCTGCACACAGGACACCAGCAAAAGCTCAGTAGAGTCAGAAGTACACAAAACAGCAGCTTTTTTATTAAAGTGTAGAGAAAGAATAAAAGTTGGTGCGCAAACAACCAAACCAAGAGACAAGCATTGAGTGTGATGAAGCTTTGGATTTGCCTGAAAATAATACTTGTCTTGCCTGGAGCCGGAGATGTGCCCATGTCAACATCGTTATTCTTAACTCTGAATAGGATGTGTTCCTCAAAGTAATCCCATTTGGAAACCAAGGCGCATGCAAAAGGCTGGCAAAAAGCACGAGTCAGCAAAAACTGAATTAGAACCTTGCTATCACAGGATGCCTCCCGATGAGTTCATTGGTTTGGCCGATGGTGACCTGCACCAAGGGAGTCTCTGGCTAACAGCTGGAGGAAAAACTGAGTCACCGTCTCATTCCCTGCTACAGTGTATATAAGCACGCACATAAAGGCATGCAATGCAAAAATATGAATTTAAAGATGGATTATATTCTTTGTAAACACGCAGGGTTAGTGATGCAGCTATTCTATGTATACACCAAGTTGTTATATCCATATGATGGTGCTTCATGTATAGACTCCAGACACCTGAATACACCCTAAGTCCGTAATAAATCTCTGTGAGTCAGGTCTGTTTCATCCATCTGAAGCAGAATAGCCAAGGTCCACAACATCTACATTGTCTAGCAGCACACCACAGGGATCTCCTGTTTTGTCAAAAGAGTCATGTGTGTCTAGACTCTGTAAAAACAGCTTGAGGCTGTAAGACAGTGTGTAGCCTAGTGGAATGACAGATTCATCCCATAGTTATCATAGTTAGGATTAGAGGAGGGAATTCACAGATGACATTAAAGGCAGGGGCGGAGGTGAAAAGGACCCAAAACAGAAAACGAGCGCGAAAGCAATAAAGTGAGTGTGGGGTGAGTGTCCTGGGACCCTGTCATGAAGGCCGAAGATGTATCGGAACACTGGAGGCGGGATGATGGTGGTGACAAACTCAGTGGCTATAAAAGAGGACTTGGACCAGGCCAATATTCACAGCTCTTTTACACTGGGATCAGCCAGACGACTGGGATTGTTATATAACAGCAAAACCACCACAGACCACTCACCACCACACTCAGCTCAGCCTCCCTCTGGTGCTGCCACGTAGATACAAAGAGAGAGGGAGAGAGAGAGAGAGGGAGAGAGAGAGAATCTAGCCTGCAGTAACCCTGGAGAGACTATCAGAGAAAGTTTGTGCTCAAAAGTGCTTTTCAATCTGTAAACTATGGCGGAATGTTTATGGAACACTGGCCAAGACAACAAACAAGAAGATGATCCCATCAATAGCATGCAATGATTTCATGGCACAAGAATTAATCTGTATGACATAAAAATAATAATTTTAATTCTGAATATCCTGCCTCTTACTCTCACACAGCCACGCCTTGTTAAATGACAATCAAAAGAAGCGGCTCAGGTTTGTGCAAGAAAAAGCACACAATGGGGAGCATTTCCTGGAGTCTTGAACTGGAATCTGGGTAACGTAGATGGAATTATTTTGCAATGGCATATGGTTCTCATTTTTTCTCAGAGAAATTTGATGTTACCATAACCTGTGCTGTCCACTCCCACCATAGGTATGCTTCATTCAAATTCTGGTCCAGGAAGAAAAGTATACTTTGATGTCTCATTATGCCATTCATCTATTGCACAGTAGATAATAAGCCATGTGAAAGTTGATGGTATAAATTCTAAACCAAGTCCAGACTCACAGATTCATGAGAACAAAACAGAGATTTTATGGTCAAAAAGGACAAAAATCCAGACTATGATAATTCTGCTAAACCAAATTCTAACAGCTGGACAAAAAAACATAGATGCCACACAGGTTGTTATTGAAATCAAATCTCTGTTCTAGTTCCAGGCTGTGGGAGTAATGAGCCAGACCATCATCCTCCCTCTGACTCCTCACTAGAGCAAAAAGTCAGCTCATGACTCCCAAGTTGCTGTTCTCACTCAGTTGCAGCAAAAGGGTTTGGATGGTCCCCTGACAGATCATTGTGAAATACTGAAAGGTTTCTTATAGTTTCACTCGTGGCAGCTGTGTGGAGGTGAGAGTGGAGAGTTAAAAACGACAGAGAGGGGAGGGTGTGAAGGAAAGGAAGGAATACAATAACGGGGAAGAAAAGAATAACTTTAGGCTGATATACGATGCTGAGAGAGCGTTTTTAATGAGAATCAGATCTGATCCTTTCTATATGGCTCACCAGAGGTTCCATTTCGTTGGTATATCTATAAATCTCTGAACATATGTAGCAGGGCCTCGACTTCAATTCTACATGAAGATTCCTGTAACTCAAAATATTGCTCAGTAACCCAAGCTGGTTAACGCTAAAACAGATGGAATGAAAAGAAAATTAAGGTGTGAAGCCCAGGTGGATCTTCTCTTTACTGGTTTCTGTTGCTCATCGGAAGCAGCCGATGAGTCAGGTTTAGTCAGGTATGATGTGTTTCAGGAGCTATGGGCTACATCTTCAACACTGATTTTACATTTTATGATATGGATACAAGGTAGGTGTTGTGAGGGAAAAAATGAACGGATGAAGAGCAAAACGAATGCATTTGTTCAAGACATTGTGTGCATGCTGACTATCTACAGCAACCATTCATCTGAATCAGATGAATACTGGACTGTTTTTTGTCCAAAGCTATCATGACATGACCCACACCTCTGACCTCCTCCTGTCTCCTCAGAATTACTTCCTTTCCCATAAATTCACTCTTATGGTAAATCCATCTCCCCTGTTCTCTGTGGCAGTCAGCTAAGAGTAGGCACGTGTGTGTGTGTGTACACTGAGGACCATGACCACCGTCAATCACTCAGCTGTTGCCCTGCTCTGGATTTTGGGATACCTCTCATACCATGGGGGTCTGGGGATCAGTGTCAGTCATGTAAATTACACACCTCTATGCAGCCTCTCCACACATGTTCCTGGGTTTCAAAAAGGCAAAATCTGCAGGTTTCATGGTAAACTAACACCATATCTTCATAAAGAGCTACATATTGAGCCCACGCTTCACAGGAATACATTTCCTGGTTTTGAGGGAGCATGTCTGATGGCATCACTGCATTCATTGTTCCAAATGGCATTCTCGGTCATCTTACACCTTATAAATACTATAGGCATCAGTGATCGTGTGGAAACAGTAGAAACACAAGACGGACATCAGAACTCACAGAGTCATCCTGCTGGGGCTGCACGTAGGCTCACACGAGCTTCGGTGACATATGACCCATGGCCATAGACGCAGGAAACCAGTTTTTGTTTTTGTTAAGCTTGGTTTGAATCACTTGTATGTTTAAATTATGTATGCTATGAATGAGTTACACAAATTAAAGTAAATTTCTATTTTTGTCCACATTTTTTCATTGTTTTTTTTTCTAACTCTTCATTTGTAAATGAAATGAACATGAATAAACTCTAATCTGATTGAGTACACGTTAAGAATATATTAATATAATATTAACTGATGGTAAATGTTGAACACTAATTATGGTTGTTAAATACCCTTAAAACAGCGTAGTGACTAATTTCATCAAATGACCTCAAATATTTTGACGTTTCACAGATATTATAAGCTGTAATTATTGCTAATCAAATTAGACAATATGACGGTGCAATAACATGTATGAAAATAAGTATTTGACACCGAAACTGCACATTATGTTTTAGTTAAGACTGCTATTCTACCACTTTAGATGTTGTACATATACAATAATTTACAACTGTTCTAAGTTCTTCTAACAGCCATGATCAGGATTCATCACAAACTACTTATTTATAAAATAACATACATACAAACACATCAATTGTGTTGATTAACTTAATTCATCTGGGTTTTCTCAGGTATACTCTTTCAAATAACACTATTTTACACAGGGTAACTTTAAACTTTTCTCAGCCAGGTTGCAGTGTCCCCTGGGATGGGCAGGTGTTAAATACTAAACTGAAGTCATTTTGGCAGGAGTGGGAACTCGACTCTTCAGCTGGGACCTGACCTCATTAAACCATCCTGCTGCCAATATGCCGTTGTTATTTTTAAGGCAGTGTTGTCAAACAACTTTAAAAAGATGCTGATCACCACTCCGTTCCAGCAGTGTTGATTTCTCTGACCCACTCACCTACGAATGAATGTGCTTTGTCTGCAGTCATCAGTTGGTTGGTTTTCACTTTGAAAATAGCTTAATCAGGATTTCCTTTTAAAAGCGGGGCCAACAAAGTCTGTGTGATTATTCAACTAACACATGGCTAGCACATCTGGACATCTGTGTGTATGAGAATGAGTCAAAAGAAATGAAAGGACAACCAAAAGTGGCTGTATATTTCTGAGAATAAACACGCGGTGTCAAAACAGAGTGGATGTATTCAGACAAGGAGTTTGCTCTGGTCTGAATCATCTGCATTTTTATCTTGGTTCAAGTTTGATTTGGCACAAGAAAAATTAAACAAAATAAAATTTTATCCAAAAAAACCAAGGAAAATCCACTCAATGTGCTACTTGGTCACAGATGGGCGGGGGCAGGATCGACACCATCAAAACAGCTAGAAGTTTACGATGTTTACTAAATCATACGGAATGATAAAACTATGGTCAGAATTTGGAGCATAAACTATGAAAAAACCCAAGAATACCGAAAGTGATTTCACTGCAAGACATTTCCTTACGACAACATGCTGCGTTCAGCCAGATGAACGGCTGAATGGAGAATGGACAGCACATACAAAAACATTCCGACGTGCTTTAACATGTTGGTAGTTAAGTTTGTTATCTTAAAACATTTTCTGAGCATCCATTACATTTGCTGCGGGTGATAAAAGGTGTATGTTACATGATGTTATTCAAAACCCCCTCTTTTCAAGATCTGTCATAAGATCATCAGATCAACCAGAACTAGTTTGGATCATGTTTTATTACAAACAAACCCATTAAATAAGTGATCTTGGTTTGATTATTCTGTGTTCAGTTATGGCCAATGCTACGCTGTTGAAAGCAGAAGCGCATAATTAAGTACAAAACATCATAAATAGGAGGTGTAGACTACTAAATAATCTTGCGAGGAAGGAATGTCACCATGAATGTCAAGGCAAGCTGACTGAAACACGCCCCTGTATTACATATCTGCACTTTCCCAAAGAGCTGAGGAAATAACACGCATACCTTCACTAACAAAAGACTGATAGGAAACAAATAGGCCTCCAAATGCCCTCAGTCGCTCTGAGCGACAGGCGCGCCAATCTCATACTCCACACATGCCACGGAGTGACACTCTGACCTCTGCCAAATATGAGTGATTTTCTGTTGACAACATGACAGGTGATGCAATTTGCACATGCCAACAAACGGCACATACAGTACCTAATCTAAAAATAACAAACTGCACAGTAACAAGCTCTGTGGAGAGGAGTAACCATTTTGGTAGAGTTCTCAGTGAATTGTAATGGTTCGAATTGTACACACAGAGTGACTAGAGATTTATGGGTTGGGTCTGCAGGTGCAGTGGTGAGGAATGGAAAAGCCTGCATAGATATGCATGTGCCCAGATTTTGTGTGTGTCTCTGTGTGTGTGACAAGGAAAAATAAAGCCAGAATGTGTGCGTCTACTTGCTTCTCTTGGGGGAACAATGAAAGACTCCAGAGCCCCCTTGAAGTTACATTACATTAAAGTTAAAGTTACAGCTACATTAAAGGGGAAGTGGAAATTCCATTACAGTCAGCCACAATGAATCTCTTGTAATAACTTCACTGTAACACTAACGTTTACTCAAATGCCTGAAAGAAAATACTGCAGCATGAAAAAGAAGAGGGCTGACATTTTGTTTCCGATCTATTCAACATATTTACCCTTTGTCCGTGTCTATAAGAACAGAGTTAACAAGTGAAATATAAAGTTTCAACCACATGATACAATTCCTGTCAATTTCATTCTCATGTAATTTTTTTAGTAAACATAAGGACACGTAAATTGTTTGAAAGTGAGCTTATGTAAGTTGTTAGTTTCACCACATCGTTTTTTTACAGATGATACAGGATTGTATCTGATATACCTGACACAATAGGCAGGTTTTTTTGGAGAATTATCAATAATGTATCAAACACATTTACCAATAATGGAACAAGTCAAGTTGTTGCAGTACATGTACAATTTTACTGTTAGTAAATTTATTGTTTACCCTAATTGAAAAATTCTGCAGGTCAGAATTAACATTCTTTCAAGCAATGATAATGTTTGATACTCAGTATCACTTGGAACACACCTGCCTGCCTCACATCTGGATTACAGTTCTCATTTTCCATCTTGACATTGTTCTAAAATGTCAGTGTAGCAGCCTGTAGTGTGTAGTGGCTTAAAGACAGTCAGAAACATCTCTTTATCTAATGGCTCATTGCTCCTTGTATTAATAGACCAGCGGTGCTCAGTGACAGACAGGACTGCACAGTTAGACCATTGAACCTGCCAGAGGGACGAACACCAGACCACCTTCATTAAACACAAGTCATCCAATTGGTCATACAGTGCAAGTGCAAACAGCTTCCAGAAAAAGGAATTTTCAAAATAAAGTTCATAAAGTTACACGGCTTGTTGAAATCAAATGTCATGAGATGAAGAAAGTGGTGCAATAATATAAATATTCCTTATCAGCCATATATTTCTTATATCGGACAAAATTTAATTAGAATTCTACGATCTGAAAAAAAAGACATCATGACATATTAGGCTGTTTTCCCATGTGAGACTACTTATTTGAAGAACCTTTCTTGAATACAGAGTTATGTTTCAATTCTCTGGTGGGATGACCTTCAGTCTTATAACTGACTAGGACATAATTAAAGATACTGACATGTTTATAAAAATTCAAGATGGACTGCAGTTGAATGGCTCATTTGCAGCCACAGACCTGCAGAAAATACAGTGGAGACAAATTGAATGATCTCATCCTGCTGAATTTGTCATCTGTTTTGAGAAGAAAATAAATGTGGTAAGCTGGAATACGAAGCTTTTTTTGGACTCTGAAGCCATGGAGAACCGGATCATTCTATTGTGTTAAAATTGTGAGGACTTTTTGTGTAAAGGCCGATGCCCCTCGTCTGTTTCCTGCTAAAATGGCAGCGTTGCAGGGTTCGAGAGGATTGCCCTGAAAACAAAGCCCTTTAAATCCATCCCTTCCTCTCATGAGGAAGAGAAAGAGCATACATCAGCTCCCATCAGTCTCTTCTCAGGATCTTAAAGCCTGACTAAGCGTTTCCCAATGGATACCTCCCAACAAATGTGCCGTGTAAAGCCTTAACGTGCTCTGTCATTCCTAAACACATTTGGCCATTATCCAAAATAGACTTTGTCCAAATATTTTCTTTAATGTTTCCTCTATCAACCTCTCACTAATAATCATGTCTGATAGAAGCACTGAGCAAAGGCCTGCTTGCAACAGAATAAGCAGAGGAGACATCAGTGAGCTGGAGGTTTAATTGCATGTTTGGTTTGGAAAATAGGACTACAATGGAAAAATACAAACATGGGATATGTAACAAACATTGACTCTGACTTTAAATGCTTTGTTTGTTGTATGACATCTTCACAAATCCAACCTCTAAAAGAGAAAAAAATCCACATTTACCCCCCATGCATTAGTTTGTATTCTTAATATACCAATATGTCAAATAACTGTCATGTGAAAGGGTCACTTGTGGGATTGAATCCAAAAAGAATATGTTGTTTCCTGGATGATTAGATACTTTAAATATTGTTTGAGAAGTCAAAATGAGGTAAAAAAAAAAAAAAGGAAAGCATTACTTAGTTTCATCATATACAAAAAACAAAACAGGACTCAGTCAATTACAAACATTGATTGTTGGCTGATTGGTCGGAAACTGCATCCTCATATTTAACCATCACAACAATCACATGTCAATTATTTCAACTTAAAGTGTTACTTTTAATGCTAAGAGCCTTTAAACGCCATCTAGAGTCCAACTCAACAGGATATCAGCTAGGTACTCTGTCTGTGTAAACAGAGTTCTCTTTTGCTGAGTAGCCTTTGACCCCCCTGTGCTCAGATGAAGCAGTGACTGTGACCAGAGGTCAATTCAAGGCTTCTTGGCAGCAGGTTGAGCAACAACAAAAACATCTGTTCTATAGCTTTTTGATGTTTGAGATGTACTACGAGAGCACAATTTTCATCCACGTTTCTGCCGTTAGGAAACAAAAAGCGACTCAGCCTTGAATTTATTCCTCACTTTCATGAGTCATCAAATGAAACCCCGCAACACTGAGCTCCAAGGCAGACCAAAATCAGAGTCTTCAGTTCCTCATCATGGGCAAATATGCAAGCACAGGGCTCTGTAAATCAGGAGGTGTCAACTTGTGAATGTACAGATCCGCTTGTTGGTCAAATAGCCTTGAAACCAAGACACTGTTGACATAGGGAGGGCAGCCAGCACTGGGAGGAGGCAGCGGACATGCAGGACTCTTCAAACATAGCCGATCACCTTGAGGGAGCCTTTTCATGCTGCACAGTCCAGGTCCCTTAGGAGCCTAAGTGTTGCCGGGAAGGTGTCCAAGCCCCAAAACCAATCTGCAACTTTGAAGCCTCGGAGCCAAACATTTACATGTTCTCTTGGACAGTATTTGTGTAGTATTTGTAAGCCAAGTTTGGGGGATTGTACAGTCAGAATGTGGTGTTTTTATGTCACCCCAAATTATATGCCTATGAGCACTGTTGTTTGCTGTAGTTTGTTGTCACTCTTTCCGCTAGTTGTTAATACACACTCTTGTGTGCACCTCCTTCTCTATAGCAGCAATCAAGGACTAGATCTTAATGATTGGAAGTCTTCAAAGATATTACAATGTTAAATAATACGGAGGGAACAGCATGGTAATTTCTGTATCCATATATTGGAGAAATTAGAGGAATGGGAATGATGGAGTGGGACTGTCTGCTTGATTTGGCTGAAAAGCATCCTCATCTTATTTTCCATCAACAAGCAGGATCAGTTTTCATATAAGAAGATTTTTAGTTACTACTCCAAATATGGCAAAAATACATCCTGTCCTAAATCACATTTATAAATGAGCATTTCCTCACCTATACCCTCAGTACAGTTCGCTGTACGGGCTCATGCAAGACCTCTACTGCGGGTCCAACTCATACTTTAAAACGAGGAACCAGGCAGGACTAAAAGAAAATAATTTCAAGGACACTTGTACTGTATTTCAGCACTGGATATCTGCTTCAAAAGACAAACACTATCCAGCAGCAGCAAACAGCCACACAGCTGTGCCTCTTCAGCTACGCTACGCTGACAGTGTGAAACAGGCCTACGCCTCCCCAAGCACATTCTTGCACCTCGCCAACCTCAGATATTCATGTAGCCTCGACAAAAAAAAAAAAATTCATTGATTCCCTCCCTGTTGTTGTTGTTCTGTACGTCCCTGACCTTTAGGTGTGTGGAGAGAATCCATCTGTTACAGTAGACGTCACTGTGGTCTAATTTCCATAGTCTTCACACTACTTTAAGATTGAAGAGGTTGTCAAAGAGTTTGCTTATAGGATCAGTAAAGAAATCAATATTTCAATGTGTTAAAATAAATTATGAATAACAATTGGGGTTTTTTAGGTCAATATGCTATAAAATCTTTTACTATCATACTAGAGTCATAAGACAAGACATCGCTAATCAAGCTGACCTGATCAATATTATTGGGAGGCCTCCACGATCACCTTTGTGACTCTTATTCGAAAGGCTAAGTAAATATTACAAACTAATGTAAGATGCCCCCGCCCACCCAAAAGATATGCTTGCTGTTATTCTACGAAAATATAAACACAACAATACATTTGCTATTAAATGTAGCGAATGCCATAATGTTGTAAGTGGGAAAGGGCACATCACTTCACTCCACAGATTGCTTATCTGGGAATGATGGGAGTAACTGGAGTCAAGACGGCACTAATGATACATGGGAGTGTTTTCCTAACTCCTAGAAGATGAAAAATTACCCTCTTGGCTGACACTTTTATAATGCAAAATCCATCGGCATAAGCCAAAAAATACCAAACCTCTCTTCATTTTAATCAGGCTGTAACCACATTTAACCTATCAATCAGTACAACATCTGATGAGTCATAATGATAGCAATACAAGCCTTGGGAAATCTAGAATGCTGAAAGAAAACATATTATTGCTGTTATCTGCATAGTGACATTTTCGTTCAGACATGGTGACCTCCATGTCTTAAATAGTAAGGACAAAAGCAGCATTGAGGAGGAATAGAGCTGCAAATGCACTGAGAGGAGGGGCTGAAAGAAGTGAGATGCTTGAGATGAGTTTCATAGGAAGGCAATGAGGCTCAGACTGTCTCCCTCTGCCTGTGTCTCTGTCTGGGACAGTCTAATGGGTTCTCCATTGTGCTGTCTTGAATGAAGACCATCTTACAAAAAAAAAACACAAAAACAGAGCTGAGGAGGCGGTGCTATTTGGATGGAAAAGCAACACACCACAGTGAATTTGTGCGTGTGTGTGTGTGTGTGTCTGTGTCTGCGTGTTTGTGTAAAGCTTGGGTTAACAGGTGTCATTTGGGGTGAATTATTGGAGGGGAACAAGGGTGCACTTTCTTTCTGTCTGGGCTATCCACTCCAGTCCATCAGAGGAATGTCTGATCAACAGCAACGCGTGCGGTCGACCTGAAACACCTGGCCACACCTGGGACACACAGACACACACACACACACACACACACACACACACACACACATACACATGCTGTGGAGAGCCGTTGCCCACCTAGTGAGAGGGACTAACAAGTGCAGCTGGTTTACACACAGCCTGAACAGAGTACCGTTTGTGCCACTTTCCCACTAAGTTAATGGAGAACTTGTAATCTTACTGCAGACATCATTGAACTCAACATAACCACTGTCATCCACTTCTAAAGGGCCTGCGATACCACACTCACTCACTCACACACACACACACACATTGGCATTTCCACAAGATGTTTTGAGTATAGAAATCTCCTATGCAATGAAAGCCCCCTTATTCATCTTAAATATCAACATGCCGGCAATTAAAATGACAAATCTTGATTGAAACCTAGCCAGAGTTTTCCACATACACGTGGACATCAAATTGAAAGTTTTCGCCAACTTTGTAGATCTTTGATTGAAGGTTTAAATGTTGTTTCAAAATACATGTAATTCAAGGACTCACAGGCCAAATTAAACACAGCACTGGGCAGACATAGTAAAGGGCTTTCTGTTTATTCCCAGTCCAGTCAAACAAACCTAGTCAAATCATTTAGCTTATAGGTGCTACTGTAGCAACACAAATGTCCAGGGATTTTATAGCTTGACATGTTATCTATTGGTGACTATGGAGCCCCTAAAGGGACAAGTTCAAAAAATAAATAAATATATGAAAAAAAATGTAAAGTCTGTCTGAGAAACCACTTCAAAGAGGCTCAAGAAACAATCTTCCATTTTTATTTAATAATCTAACATATGTTAATTCAATTCATTTGCCATCTTCATAGTGATATATTTCCCCACAGCTCAGACATAGCAATGCATGCATAGCAACCAGCCCTATCCAGCTGTTTTGCTCTCTGATGTAAAACCTATGTCGCAGACTATAATTTGCCATTGTTATTATCTTTTTTAATGCTCTGTTATTGTTATTATTGTTACACTCTAAATGTAAGGACAAGCTCTAAATGTGAAAAATGAAAAAGTATCATGTTCATTTTAGATTAGCCTCTAATGCGTTAGTCGTAACTTGTGCAAATAGAAGTCGTAGCTTGCGTGAATATAGGATATTTCTTGAGCAAACAGAAGTGCTATTTTGTGCAAATTTTTGACACATTTTTACATAGCATTTTTTTCCCCGCGGTATTTTGTTTTGCGTGGAGACAATAATTTGAGAGGGGGTGTATTTTTTTTTATTTTTGCACATGTCCCTTTAGAGGCAGTGTAAAAGACAGACTGTGCACCAGAGACAGAGGAAAAATAACTACTGTGTGTGAGAAACAGGCACTTCCAACAGCCATGGGAACCCTGACTACCATAAACAAAGCATTACTCATCATTCACCACCACAGAAAGTTGTCAGAACATAACCTTTACAGACCTGACCAGGCAGAAAATAAATTCTTTCCTAATGTCATGCTGACAAAATGACTCAGTATGAAATTATAGTTCCCCACTCATTCTGCACTGGTATAACCCATGCACAGATCTTCACATTGTTTTCCCAGGAAGCCAACAGGACCTTTAACCGACCATGACGTGGCTAACTGTATTAGAGTGTACTCCATTATTAAACTTTATCTGGCCTTGTTGGTAATTTAGCCCAGCTCGGGCCCATTATGTTTCACATGAAAACTGTACCAGATCAATCGCTGTCCAGTAACGCACGAAGACATAAAACCAGGGCTGAACGATTCCTCCAGTAAGTCGAGTAATTCGCTTACTAAAAAGCCTCGAGGCACATTATTCGGCTTGAGGCTTCGTTAAATCCAGTCCAACTATACAGAGCTCTGTGTTTCCATGGTATTTCTGTTGCACAACGCGCTTATGTTATTTCCACTGTTGATCGCCGAAGCAGCTGTAATTAGGGCTCTTCAAATCACACGCGGTGCGAAGTTCTGCGCAGAATGTAGGCGGGGCTTACAGATCATGACCGGCATATTTTTTTTTTTATTCATTGAAGAAGATGTATTGCGTGGGGACACATAACATAATGTCAACCTACTTTGTTGAAACACACGTAATATGCCTACATGTTTGGTAACATGTTTTCATGAGTGGGCTTTCCTCCTGAGTTCTCCATCCGACCCAAGACTTATGCCGTACTGTTTCGCGATCACGGAAAGTATGTTGGCGCACATGAATAGGTTTCAGAGCAACGCGAAGTGTGTCATATGTGAAAGGGCCCTGACGTGGATGTGAAGCGCAGATTGCAAAACAATCGAGGGCCAAGAAAACAGTTACAGACAAAAGGAGGAGACACGCTAAAGAAAACAACACTCAAAGTCAAACACGTGGGATCAATACAAGTTAAAACGAAAAGAAAACAAAGTTCAGTGGGTGTTTTGCAAAACAGAGTTAGCTTACCCGCATAGCATACCTCAATGCTACAACATCTAAATAGAAAACATCCAGTGTATGCATCAAGTTCAGCGAGCGGACCGGACACAACAAGGTAAAGTTAACATCACGTTTAATTGCATTTAACCTTAATCAATGATTGCTAGCTGAGATTCATAAGAGATATGAAGAACGTACTGTAAAAAACATAGCATTTCTTATCTGATTACTCGATTAATCGCCAGAATAATCGGTACAATACTCGACTACTAAAAGAATCGATAGCTGCAGCCCTACATAAAACCAAAGCAGAAACATGTACAGACACATACAGGAAAATTTCCACTGCAGAATCAGAAGTCAGCCATATAAATTACCAGCTGTTTGTTTGCTTCGTTTATTTATGCAGGTCTCCAAAAATCTGAAATTCCAGTAGAAAAAGTCAGTGAGTGTTGCAGCCAAACTGAAGTGGATCTAACATGAGAGCCTGATGATTTCCAGTTGTTACGGCCGGTTATCAAGACTCAAATGCATTGTGGGACTTTGTCCAGCACATTCTCAATGTCCAATCAGATAGACTGTTGTTCAATGCTTGCCAAGAACAGAGATTCTTAATTGAAGTCATTCATCTGACGGGCCATCTTGCAATGTCATATGTGGAGCCTGTGGTTGCAAATGGGGCATCCAGTTGCAGTGCTTTCTGAGTATGGGCTCACGGTGCATAGGATGAAATAGCAGCAGCCTTAAAAACCTCAGTAAGCAAATTGTTGCTGTTTAATCAAGGAGGTCGGTTTCCTTTTTTGGGGGATTTAGGGCCAGTATGAATGACAACACCAAATGCAGCTCAAGCAGGATAATATTGCTAACCATTTGTCATTCCAGATTTAACAACTGTAAAAGCATGTTTTATTTGTCAGCCTTTTCCATCAAACTTTGACAATTTCTTCTCTCGCCTTTGTTTCTAAACTACACAACACACACAACAGTGTCTGATACGACGGTACTATTGCTTTAGTTTAGAAATTAAAACAACACCCTCTTAAGGTTTAGAGGTAGAAGCTCTACAACCTGTCATTTGTTATGGACCTCTTTACCTTTAAAGATCCACTAAATGGCCATCTGTTGGTTACCACCAGACTCACAATTGAGTGTTTCAGATGAAAAAGAATCACTGATAGCCTGCTAAAAGAGTTTTTGGATAACTTGTTGTTTTTCAAGGAATTGGCAGGCGGAAACAGCGTCAGAGAGACGCACTGAGGGCTGGGATCCACACAAATGCCTCATTAATGCATGATCAAGCTTAGAGACAGAGGACGTCTGTGGAGCGTGGCCAGTGCTCTCTTCCTCACCACAGTAAACCCTTTCTACACCTGGCACCCCTCTTCATCTCCTTATTGCATAGTGTACACACTGAAAACACACCTATAATATCCGGTTCCACCTCTAGAGAGGGAGGAGTGTTAACCAAAGGGTAGGGTTGCTAGGGGTAAGAGTCTGTGTGTGTATCTGTATGCACATACAGCTGTTGTGTACGTATATGTTTCTGTGTGTACGTGCTGGGAAAAGAGTGGATTAAAAGGAAGTCGAACCCTGTGGATGTGAGGACAGGCTGCTTTCAGCACTGCGTCCCTCAGCATCAATTAGCAGGTTGTGCCGTGACTGGCTCCTGTAGCTGTGAAGTGGGGCAGCTGAGTGAGGTAAACACACCTCATCCCTAGGGTTGGCTGAAATCAGAAAAAGGGCAACAATGTGCCACTGCTGGAACCACAGAAGGCCGCCTGTGCCTGGCCGCTAACATGCTTTAGCAGTCATTTCCTACCTTCTTTTCCAATTTCCTCGTCCCAGTTCATGTACCAAGCTGACAGTGGATGCTTCACCTCGCTGCATAAGAAACCTTTTTTTCTGCTGTTACTCTGACCTGCATGTTTCAGAGAGTCTATGTTTGAGGTTTCTTTTGGGCAACTGAGTAGAGGATCGGTTTTGATCAGATATAACCGTGCCACACAACTGTGTGTGTGAATATTTGTGGTTTTGTACCGCTTCAAACCATAAAATTATTTCAAGTCAAAAAAATATTAATGATTACTTTTTTGGAAACTACCTATTCAGCTGAATACAAAAACCGGCAGTGTGAATTTTCTCATCAGATTTTTGGTGCTGAAGAATTCAAGCACAGTTCCTCGACTCATTCAAATAGTCTCATTAATCTCGGCTACTTTTCAAAACATCAATATCACACACTGGGGGACAAAGAAATGTGGCTTTTGTATTCACTCTTAACATTCACTCCTAACACCACTCACAACCTGACAATGAGAAAATGGGTAAAGCCAAACATGATGTTAAATTGTGTGATGCCAATGCCTAAGTCTTTTTATTTCTCTATGCAACAGTTGTTTAACTATAAAATCAAGGCCACAGCAAAGGCCCCAGATATGAATGTCGGAGGCTGAGCTCATAGGAGTCCTTTATTGAAACAGACAAAACATAGTGCAGCATCCTAAGTGCTAGACCTGTTATGTTTCCACATGAATTTAGGTCAAATAATCTTGAAGAGCCCTCTTGCACACTGTGACTATTCAGGTCTCCAAGGTGTAAATTGAGATGTAAACAAACAGTTTATGGTCCAGGTTTAAGGGCTGAAGCTGCCGGCCTCCTGATTGACCTCCAACTACAAACAGCCACCCTCTCAGTTGAAAGAGAGCATTTGGAAGGAAAGTGGCCCAAAACACATCAGTCAGGCAAATATGCAGAAAGGAAAATTGAAAAATAGACAAACATATCTTAATGACAATAGACCATCACAAAAATTGGGTTTAAGTCATAATCTGTAACGTGATTTCCACTCAAAGAAGCACGACTATGTTTTGCACATCTGACGCTAGAATGGATTTTTTTACTAAATGAGAAGAAAGAGGGTGATTAGCATTAGCAATAAACACCATGGCATTAATAAGGCCCAAGGGTTCTATCTGCTCAAAGTATAATGAGTAGAAATAAATCAATAATCAATAAACCTCAATATTCCCTATTAGAATAATACAGATTATGTGTTGTCCAGTGAGATGAGATGCTGCACCAGCCCAGCTGAATACTTTCCATGGGTTACAATTACAAGTTCATGACATTTCATGCCTTGAGTCAGCAGGGATAGGATCCACTACGTTATGTAATGCTGTTGACGATTCTCTTGCGTCTCACATCTTACATTGCCTTCGGTAGTTATTCTTTTCACACGCTCCTGTGATTTAATTTGTTTATCTGTTTGTTAGCAGAATTCCTCACAATCTTGTTTAAACAAAATCTACTATTTCATGGAAGGGTAGGATATCAGTGCGGCTCTGGATAGGAACAGGATTCATTTCTTGATCATTCTTAAACATTTATACCTATCCAGCTGTTTAAAGCACAATAGACTGTCTTATCTTCAATATGGCAACATGTACTATTTGGTTCTGGATATGTAATTTTTTTCTTAAATACCATTGCATATGTCAGCTTTTGTTTGTTTTTGGTAGAGGTATGCATGTGTGTCTAATGTGTGTCCCAGTTTCACTGTAATCATGGAACAAGGCCCTCCTGATAAACTGATACAAGGAAACTAAGCATTACGACTCTATGCTGTTGCTTCATATAAGATGTTGGTGCATTTATGCAACAATCAATCTGACTGATTCCATTAAATTCCAGCATAGACATAAAATATATATAGATATATTTTGTAACACTAAGTATTTCAACAGAAGCCAATATGACTCCACGCTACCTTATATTTTGTACCTATACCTATAATATTAGGGCTTTGCTTGTTTGTTTGCTTTATTATTCCCTCTGGTTTGGTGCTCTTGAACAAAGAATGCTGACCTAATTTTGCATTTCCTCACCCCTTCTGACCCTCATGCAACACATGCAGAGAAACAAACAGAAAAACACACAAGGTTGATGTGTAACACGAGATCTCATTAACCTGCTGAACAAACGGGGCTCTGTGCTGCCAGATCAGGGTCCTGTACACCAGCGCATCACCGCACCTCACACACACTGTTTTACTTTTACTGTCTTTTCTGTTGACACCACTCTGCTGACTCCAACTGTAGTAAATACACAGCAGCTTCAATCAGCCATAGAACAGCTTGTATGCTTAAAATCTAAACAGATTCGACCCTGAAGCAACCAAATAGTTGAACAGGTAGGTAGCAGAAAGGTACAACTGGGTTCCTTGGAGAATTTTGTAACTTCTTGATTTTTTTTTCTTTCTGAGAATGAATTGACAACATCATAACAAAGAACAGAGCTATGAGAGTAGCATAGTTTCTCAAGCGAAATCAGGCATTTAGCCCATTGAGATCTGGGTACTATCAACTCTTGACCACTTAATTTAACAGATGCCGGTAGAGCAGGGGGAGATGGGAGATGTGCGATAGTGTGACCAAAGAGTACCCGGCCAGAGATCCACTACAATTAATATATAGGATATCTAGGTGTAATCGAAGAGAACTCCTCCAAATAGCTTCTTGATCTCTAAAAAGCTCAGCAAAAAGTGAAGAATGTATTTGCATAAGCTGTGCAAACAACAGTTTTGGCTGCTTCTCTGGAGAGGAATATAATCAGCCCGTGAGATTTCAGAGAAACAAAGGTTGCATACTGTATCTGTGTTATAATTAGCCTGACAGTTCACCCTGGGCAGTCAGACTATATTTAGTGTTTGTAGGCCAGGCATACTGTGTACAAGAAAGACGGTGACTTAAGCCAGTTGTTTTGATGGTCAGTCAGGACCATGGACAGAGGCCCTGTCAGTACAGTCTGATCTGTGACCCCTGAGGCCCCAAACCCTCACACAGCTACAGAACACAGGAGAAAACACTGGAAAGCAAAAAGCCAAGCAGAGGATCTTTTGTTCACAATGGGTTTGAACTATTACAGAAAAATCCACTGCAGACATTATCAGGATTGTTTTAAAGACCATTAATAGTAATGAAAGCAAAGCAAAGTCATTGTGATAGAAGTCTCGCAATACAACCTATACACACTTGAGGGAGATAGATAGTATCCCCTTATCTCATGGCACTCACACAGGACAGGGACACTACTCAGCATTGTTTCCCGTCTGATTCAGCAACTTTCACCATGCAACCACCGTCATGGCCACTTGTTCCTCTTTTCACTTCACGGGAAGCAGAAAGCGACGACAAGCTCAACTATCACACGCTTATTGACAATTTGACACAGGACTTTGTTTGTCTCACTTAACAAGATGTTTGCTTCCACCACTAAGCTCCCGGCAGTTTGGCAAACTTGCTGAGTCACATACTACATGGCGAGGGGGAGGAGGATGGGTGAGAGTGAGTCGACATTCTTTCAGCTAATGACACAAAACAACTAAATTTACAGTATCTGGAAAGTAATATGACATTTATAACAAAAGGTCATCTGTGTGCCAGCACTGTTTGGTCCCTTTAATTCTAAATATAACCCCGGTCTGAAGCTGATACATAAACCCCCTGCTAATGCTACGTTTACGTGAACCACTCCACTTCAGCATTCCGATAAACTAGCTGGGTAAAAAAATGTACGCGCAGCTGCACAAATAAAACATTGAATTTTTAACATGGGATACTTTAAATTCAATTGCAATTAAATTTGTTAATTTCTATTCACAAAAGTCGGGGGGGGAAATAATTGAAAATGACGCGCAGAAACGAGCCTTGACGTCAATCGATTTTTCACTGGCCCAAACTTGTGGTCTGTAAATTTATCTTCCCCGTAATGCAAAGTTTGGTTCTCCTCGTATAAGTTAGAGCTCGTAAACTCCGATATCGCATTAAAAACTCGTTTTTACTCGGGCGTGAGGAGAAACAGCTAAAAATTCCGACATTTTGTACAGCTCATGAACACACCAACTAGCTTGCTATTACTTCGAAAATGGTGTTTCGCGTTACCTTGTTCAAGTGGGGGTTTCGGGTAACATCATAGCCCCTCTTCTTGGTGTAGACGAAGGTTTTATTGCTGTTTTCGGATTTGTGCATCTCCGTTTCCACCGACTCCCGTCTCACCAGACCGTGTGTCATGTTGTTACCTCAGCCTCTTTAAATAGAGTCACTCAGTTGTGAAACCAACAAGTGGATGCGCAGGTCCGAAAGCTGAGCTGTACCACTGCACCACTACCCCTCGTGTGATCAGAGCTGGAGTGTCCTTATCGATGAAGCTGCTTTATAGTTTATATTTATTCTCCCAATGCCCCGTGAGCAAAGTCTGGGCCTGTTATATCACTTGGCAGCAGAACAGAAGTGTGATCAGCACTTTTATTGAGAAACTTAAAGTGGCCAGCTTCCCTTTTAAAACTCCTTACAATACATTTTACGTAAGTTTTCAGTTATTAATTGACTACCACACGAATAAGGCACACAAATTCTACAATATCTTGATTAATGAAAAAAATCTTCATAGTAGCCATTTTTTTTAACCTGTTCCAAAAATGTATTTATTGGTCTCCTATAGCTTCATTTAATGTAATAACCTTATTGGTTGATAACTTCTATCATATTGGTCTGACCCAATTGGACTCATCACAGAAACATGAAAAGTGAATTGAAGTAGATGATTGTGCAAAATGGCATTTAAATTTCCCTAAAATGCTCAATATTCCAGATTATTTTCCACACATTTCCCCAGAATGCATCCTAATATTTTTGGTATCTTTGGGCATTTCACTGTGTTTTAAAATTAAAAGTCCAGCACTTTTGAAAATGAATCCTTTGGTGGTTAAAAAATGAATTAATTGGTGAATCAATTGGACAGCAATCAATCAATTTACTGTGTCGTTGCTTTGATTATACTCCTTTTTGCCACAATTTATCTGATATAATTTTTGGTAACATGGTTTCTGGGTGCTGCTACAAGATATTTATCAGAGTATGAAGCCCAAGGTCACGCTCCAGCCTTAGTACTGTTACAGTTGAGGGATTACGCATCGTTAGCAGCAGCGATTTTGACAGAAGCAACTAAATTAGGAATGCCCAACATGCTAATAGAGAGAGAAAGGACGTTCAACTCTCATAGCATATACGTCACCCTGATTAAATGGACTTTACTGGTATTAAAACTGTATTTTTGTTGTTTTTGTCAAGGTCAATATGTTAATTCTGTCATTGACTTTGTACATGGATATATTGTTTGTTTCAATATTTCAGTGCTTCAAGTTACATACAGTCCCTATAAAATGTGTATCAAATGTAAATGTAAATCACTTGAGAATATGTTTAATTGTTTTACAACATTCAACCACAGTGGATTTAAATTGCAACTGATCAACAGAAAAATAAAAGAAAATGTGAAAAAAGATTCTTAAATAAATGAATGATAATAATCTAAATGAATTACAAATATACAACACAGTTAATTGATTGATTGCATGAGTAATCATCCCCTTTAATGTGACACAGCTATGATGACACTGATGAGGCCATTCAGTTTTAGAAGTCACATACTGAATTAAATGGAGCTCACCTGTGTGTAGTCGATGTACTTCAGTTTATTGTATGTTCATTGTCACATGTATGTGTATTCTTTTTCTGTTGATCGGAAAATGTTCTGTTGATCAGAGACTGCCAATTCAAATCCATAGTGATTCAATGATGTAAGACAGTAAATCACGAAAACTTGGGTGAGTGAATACTTTTTTCAAAGCAAAGTAGATATTCAAATTATTCAATGAGTAATGGACAGGGACAAAGAGACATATGGACCCTTTTGTCTGCACATCTGGTCTGTCTAATTTTATGTCGACATTGATTTGTAATGTGCATCTCCTGCCAAGTGTGTGAAGATGGCCACGTTAGACTCTGAATGACACACTGGCCGTCTGCCTCGCTCTAAATTAATTTCATGTAGACGATGAAGGACAGTTAAAGAAAAATTCAACCTTAGATCCTTGCACACTGCTTTGATTTTAACTTTCTGTTATCTAAATCAGCCAGTGGTGTCTTACATTTTATAGGATTCCTCTTTACAACCTGTCTGAAGTTGTTTCTGATATTAGCCCTGACTGTGACACAAAATATCACACACTGCCTGTGTCGTAGTGGAATCTGTGAAACAGAAGATTCAAGAACAGCTGGGGCCTGTCACTCCTCCTGCTACAGACTCTTATCTGCACTTTCAGTTTCTATATCAGTGCATATTCAGGATATCAATATTTTGCAAGTCAGGTAAAGAAGTAGAATCCAAGTAAAACAGCCTTGCATTGTGTATGCTGACCAGTGTTGGGGATGAGCTAATAACTGAACTACTTTTGTGAGTTGCTCGATAATAGTGCAGCTATTTCTAAAACAATACCATTTTCCCAGTAGCTTACTTTTCAAACTGCACCCTGCTACAGGCATAGCTAGTCCCTTGCCTTGTGGGAAATGTAGTCCACATAAACACACTCAACCCAATGATAAATCATTTTTCTCCCTTGACATCGAACTTGCACACATTTTTCATAATTCCACAAATCCATCCATTAATGCAAAAATTGGTCTCTCATTCTCACATTCATTCATTTTCAGACAAATGGGAACTGTTGGTTGGATAAAATGATTTTGCACATGTTTTCCGGTAATTTGCTTTGAGAGCCAAGCAGTTACATTCTTAATATTTCCCTTGATGTAGCTTCAGTACAGTAAAATATTTGTGCTCAGAAGCTTGTAGAGTAACTACTTACTCCCTCATCCCTAATAGTACTGACTATTTGAAAATGCAATTTTGAGTTTACTTTTTATAATTCTTTTGGTTTCACGAACATACAGGACATTTTTTTTACTCATTAATGCAATCATTTAATCTACAAATGTAAAGGTAAACAGTCCCCTAAGTGCATAAGCTTTAAACTATAAGACATTGTCTTTTGCTAAAAGGACATACCAGATGTTTGTTAATGGACGTCAATCAACATCATGAAACGTCACTGTTGATTTAAAACATTTGCAAAGACAAAACTAAACGGGTTTTTTTCCAAAGACTTAATACTGTTTCCCTTCAATGTTCCAAGGGTCTCACTGTTCACAATTTGTTTTAATTATTTCCAACTGTGAGCAGCTCCTTCATGCACTTTTTGCATTGTGGTGTGTGACAACAGTGTCCATCAAGAGCACACTCATACATTAAACCAATGTCACCTACACAATATTTAAACAAAGTTCAAATAAGTTTACGGACACAGGCAGGGTTTTCACTGGGCATTGAAGGTTGCAAAATGATGAAAAACAGCAATGATGTTTACTGTGTTTACTAGTGATCTATCCAAAAACAACAGTCCCTGGCAAAACAGCTCATAAGAGCTCATCTGCTGATGGTTTTGTTTATCACAGATTCATGGTGTGTTTGAATGACTAATCTGGATGACAAACATCTGCCATCTGGGGTTGGAAATTATTTTTGAGGCCTCGGCTGACTTAAACAGAGTAAGAGCATGATGGGGGAATACCAGTAGTTACAGTATATGTGTAGGCCCACCAAATCATCCAGAAAAGCAAAGACTGGATATCCACAGTTAACTTAATCAACCCAGCTCGTATATTTACGTCAAATACATTTCTAGGTCTGCCACTGTAAATGTAGAGTGCATTACTTTCTGTCCTTCAGGATAGGACAATAACAATTATAGTCTTTGATTTCCTTTTATTAAAAAAAATACCCTGAGATCTGTCAGTGCAAGCCTTAACATGCCTAATCATGACATCTGAAACACAGATATTGCACATATATGGTTGGAATTGCATCATTAAGAATGATGTAATAATTTATGCTTTCAGTTTACGACCAGAGTATGGTTACGACCAAGAGTCAAGGCTGTGAACTCAGACAATGACCTTATGAAGGATTGAGTTGACACACTGAATAATATACAAGACAGAACATAAAGCAATACAAAGCCATTAATTCATATATAACAAGATTGATGATAAGAATGATGATAATGCTGATCATGTAACTTATGTGCGAAAGAATAAGGTTTCATGTTTGCTGTTTCCCTTTTTAAATCTTGGAAGTTTATAGTTTCCGACCCCGTTGAACCAGATGTTTTATAGCTCTAATCTCCTCTTATGTCATCTTAATAACAGGCATTTTAGTGACGCACACACACACACACTCACACACACACATATGAAAGAATCTCGGTCAATGCATGGGTCTGATCTTTGCAGTCTTTATAGCACATTGCAGCCCTGTTTCAATTTTCCATGTCTTGTCTTTTGTTTATTCCTGTGGGGATTTGGGGACAGGAAGAGGAGGAAGTAGCAGACAAAGACAAATACAATTACAGAGAATCAAATCACCCACACACATACTTTTCTGTGTTTATTCCATTTATTGAACTAACAGCAACACCTGGAAATACTTCCTCTACTTTGAGTGATGGTACGAGAGTAACAAAAGTGGTCATTAAATGTCATTACAACCAGACTCTATGGAATGTGGAGAGCATATTGTACATTGTGACTGCATTAGTGCAATTATCTACAACTGTTTATATGAAGGTGCAATAATTATGGGCCTCTGAAAGCTGATACTAAAACCACTGATAGTCATTATATACATGCAATGATGTTTTTAGATCTTCATGGACAACTAAATTTACCCCCAGATTAATAAAATGAATTAAAAACAGAAGGACATACCAACCTTGGATAAAAATACATCCCACGTTTCCATCCATTTTCATACCCACTTATCGTATAGCAGATCATGAGATGCCAGACTCTGCCAGAGTCTTTCAATTGTTCAATTTCATTGGGTGATGGAGAGATTACAAAGTATTACAGGACAAACACACAGATTATTCACCTCTACAAACAACGTAGAATTTCCAAATCTCGTCATGCCTTTGGACTGTGGGAGGAAAATATACTTCAAACACCAAAAGGCCCCATATGCCCTTAAACCCGGACTTTGAAGTGATCTTGCTGACCCCTGAGCAAACGTAGCACCCAGCAATACATCACTTTAACTGTGATGCATCCGACACATTGAGGGAGCCAGCGAACATCAGTACCGGTGTGATGGAGCGATGTGAGTAGAACTCTCCTGCTGCAGAGTTCTGGACAAACTGTATTGTTTTAAGAGCATCTTGGCTTAGGCAGGAATACAGATCATTGCAGTAGTCTAAGCGGGAGGACACAAAGGCATGGATAACTATTTCCAAATGCTGCAAAAGACAACATTGGGTGTATTTTGGAACTATTTCTGAGGTGAAAGTAGCAGGACTGAACAATTGTCTTGACGAATTTGTCAAATTTCATCTGGCGGTCGAAGATGAGGCTTAGGTTTTTGGCGAACGATTTTCTATTGTTGGTCAGTGAGCCAAGGTGTTGGAGGATGTTAGCAGAGGCCTGCTCGGGGCCAAAAAAAAGAAATTTAGTTTTATTGTTGAAGAAAACTTTCGTATGTCCAGTCACTAATCTCAACCAGACAATTGTGCAGAGAAGTTGAGTTTTAGAGGTCAGCGGGCCTAATGCATAAGTAGAGCTGTGTATCATCAGAGTAGAAATGATAAAGCACACAACCAAATCGTCAAAGTAAGAGCCCTCCATGTAGCAGTTATAAGTTGCAAATGCTGGATAAAGACCAGACTATAAATATGAGTTTGGCATTAGCGGTGTGGCGTATGAGGGTGAAAAGCCACGTGTGTTTGAAAATAAACCCGCTGTACAGGTTGCATGGTTATGACCAAGTTGTCTAGTGCAAATGAACAGACGCAAAGGTCAAACTGCAATATGAGAGCTTAAGGTGAGTGTCTCACGTGGGTGTGTGTATGTGTGTGGGTGTGTTCACTTGCTACTGCCCCTGAAGTATTTTCACCTTTTGGCCTCTTTAATTGTGGCTACTTTGAACCGATGAACTCAAACCTGCAGATCAACCGTTCCCTCAGTTGAAATGAGACGTTCCATATTCCACAGAGGTTTGCAATTCCGCCTTGCTTGTTACAAACGCCAGCCCATAGATTCAAGCTAAATCAGCGGCAAAAGAAAATCTGAACCAGAAGCACATTTCCTCCCAGTAGGTAGGTTCATTAAGCCATCAATGTTGTTGTTTGGGTCCTGAACAGAACACACACAAAGGAGCTCAGAGGCCTGAGCACCCACCGTACCAGTGGAGGAAATGGGTGGGTGTTTTTCGGGGTTTCCTAAGGGACACTACGCTTTGAGTCTGCTGCTCTCTCTCTTTCTCTCTCGTTTTCTCCACTTAGAGTCCATACGTGACCTTCCACCAGCCCCCCAAATCAATGGGCCCTTTCACTGATCACCGTTCATAATGACCCACTGTTTGAGCCCACAGATATTTATGGAGTTGGAAAAAGAGAGAGCTTTAAGCTGTAGCTTTTCTGTCCAGCATTATTGGAGCAAGCTTAGCTGACATGAGTGTACGGCCACAAGGAGCTTGATCATAATAGGCCAAGTTGAGTTAAGGAAGCCCTGAACATATCCTGAGGAAAGTTCTGCTGAGCTGAACAGGCTGTGTGAGGGTGTGTCGAGTGCTGTGGAATTTGTAGAAATCAAGAACATTTCACCAGCCTCTTGAAGGACAATGCAGTTTTATTTTTATGATCCAAGAAAAATAATCATTTATCATATCCTATCAGCACTAAATTGCGAGTGTCTTCAAGATAAACAATCTGAATTTATCCTGGCGAGGAATCCAGATCTGGTCAGAATAGACAGGAGCCCAAGAGAATGCAAGAATAAGACGTGCTGTTTGTTTAAGGAATCAAACTGATTTCATGCCGTCTTTAAAGTCCAACGTAAGATTCAACTCAAGCAAACACTTCCACATGCTCACTGTCATGTGGTTCACTTTTGAGTCCTTTACACACAGTTTGTAAACAGCCAGTGATTCATTTCTTCTCTTGGAATCAAAGATATGAAAGGCGTAAATCAAATCATGTCTGAGCAATTCTCAGATCAAATAAATTTTAACTGTGGCTGCATTTTTCTTTCTAGAACATTTCCTTACTCTACAGTTTATCACGCTGGTAGTGTTCACTTGGTAGATGCACTGATCGGATAATTCCTTTTTTTCTCTTTATATATGGTTCATTAGCTGCAGTACAGTGACTCTCCCACATCGCCATGTGTGGACATGAACCCCTAAACAAAAAAAAAGGGACTTCTAAAAATAAAAAGTCTCTCCGCAGGCACTGTGTGTGTGTGTGTGTGTATGTGTATGGTGTTCTTGCATGTGTAATAGTAAGGGTGTGTTTTGGCACTGTAATAAATAGAGTGCCAACAAAACAAGGAGTGCAAGTGAACTCTACCAGATTGCTGACTGCTGGAATCACAGATCAGCAGGCAGGTTGAAGTTTGCCAAATAGAACTGAACGATTGATCGAGCATCACACAGCGAAGACACGGCCAAAGACACACTGGAGCTTCTCCAGGCTAACTAAATGGCATTTGGCAGAATGAGCCAAACAGGCGTCATCACTGCACTTCAACAAAAAGCTCTTTCTTCTCCTGAGAAGAGAACAGAGATTAGTGTGTTAACCTAGTCGCAGAGTGTGTTTGTGTAACCTTTCTGACCCTCCAGAATATGTGAGTCTCTCCCTCTCTCTCTGTCTCTCATACACGTGATGCTGATATTTCTCTTTTATATTTTGTGACTTAATTCCAAACTTCTCAGTATTTCTCTGCAAATTGCATTATATCTTCACAAACATTTTCATTGAAAAATATGCTGTGTTTCTTGCTCGGTCGTCTCTTCCGGAAAAAATACGATGTATGAACTGAAGTCTGTAAATATCTTTATCCATCTAAGCCTCTCTCCTCTCCAACGGCTCATGTCCTGGCAGCTTGCTGTTAAATGAAAACACCTCCTCTGTCCAAATCTTCCTTATAAACAACAGATCTGTCGGGGATAAATGTCACATTTCACTATGTTTGTCTCAACATGTCCAAACAGTTTCAGCCTGGTGTGGACACATTGCAGATCAGTGCTAACCTCAACTAAATAAGAGGCAGGAATTGTTGGTTCCACTTTGCTGCGTGTTGCCAAACAAGGCTCCCTGATGAAGCTGCAGCATCTACTGTATAATCTGCAAAATATATGTTTGGGGGACAGTCTTACAATTATTTCAAGTCAAGGAAGTGGTTTTGCATCTTGTGCAAAAACACAAACACAACTTTGAAACACAACTTTGACTGGTTTATACACATTATTATGGAGATAAGAGATAAACGTAGCTAATTACTGTAAATATCAGGATTGGGCTTGTCCGCTCTACTGACTTTGTGTTTGTTTTGCATTCACTGTTTTGCAAAGCTTGGATTTGTCTGTGCAGGATGTTTTAACCCTGCTGGGATGGATGCCAATATCTGGATGAACTTTTTCTGCAATTTCTATTGAGTACCATATACGCTATGGTAACGCACTACCATGTATGTACATACAATAGCAGCATAACAGGATGCATGTATGAGAGAGACTGCTATTCTTAGTTCTCCCTTCCTACGTGATTCCATTTCTTTAATGTGCTTTTGGGCATAAGACTACTTCACCCGAGTAGTGATGACAATCATCATACACACATCCTCAGAAATCCTCAGGTGGGACAGGTTTTATTCTCACTGGAGATGTTCACGAGGATTAAACACATGATTGGTGGATATTTTCAGGTGCATGCAGGCATGGGATGAGGAATTATATTTTTGTGTGTTTTTTGCACGAGGGGATTATGGATAGTCAGGCCACACGCAGAGACTTGTGAATGATGATAATGGTGTGCACGTTCAGTCTAGCAGTCTAATTCACACGTCAAGGTGCTGCTATATTATCTCTGCCAAAGCCACAAAACCTACAATGTATAACATTCATGAATCAATACATGAGGACGTAGGTTTCCGTATTGACCACCCTCAAGGAAATGGAACTGTCAGGATGACCTGATGAACAAGCAAGCAGCTCTAAGAAAAAATACAGAAAAAAAATTGTCCTGGATGTGTGTGCAGTACTGAAATCCAGCATAGCGTTCTGCAGTTTGAGCCAGAAAATGTCACTGACACACACCATCTTGACAGACAACATCTCCTGCACAGCTGGTCAAATACCCACTACAGCTTGAGAACCACTCAGTTGGTTCACATGAAGGATAAAACCTACATTTTTTTGGACATTGTCTCTCACTGTAATTACATTGGATGTGTAAAATAATCTAGAAGAGCTTCTCAAAATCAAGATTGTTTCCTTAAAAATCCTCAAAAGCCAAGTTTCTTGTGACGTGCGTTGTTATCTGATGGTATCTGTGCTACGACCTGCTTTCACGGGCGAACTGTGGCCGTCTGTTCATTCACGCGTGTATGCGCAGATTCAAAGAGCACGGCAGACTTCAATCGGCCTTTCATCACTTAGTACAGCCGCCATGCTAACCATTTACTCAAATATTTAGGATTAAATGTTATATACTGTATGCGGATCTAAGGGAAACTGCTGTCCCATAATATATGTTTGCATGTGTGTGTTATTGTGTGTGTGAGGAGGAGGACGAGAGGGGAATGAGACAGAGCGAGAGAGGCAGAGACTCCTATCTTATCAATGGTGGTCTGTTTAGTGTGCAGCTGAGCTAAAAGACCGTTCAGTTGTCAAAATAAAGCATGTGGAAGTGAGCTGTGGGTCACTGCGGCCCTCTGAGTTGGTTTATTAGTGTGGCGGAGTGGGCTGCCTTTAATGTACACTGCTCTACAGTAAAAGACCATTCAGCCCCTCTGAGACCAAAGCTGTCACAGATACAGTTTCAACAGGAAAAAAGCTTTGTGCTGGCCGAAAATTTGTGGCAACTCACCGTGGCCACGGATACTCCATCTCTTCTAGCATGGCAAGGTTAGAAAACAACAATAAATCACTTGGATTAATCTAAAATAGGGATCTCCAGTTGCCTCTTGAGACTTAATTGGGTTTAGTCAAAGCAGATGGCTGCCCATGAATGAAGGCTGACCAGACCCCAAACCTGGATTATTCCTTTAAAATGTACACACACTCTTTGCTTTACTGCTGTGAAGGTGGGCAAGATCAAACACACAAATTCCTGAATCGTAGCTCCCACTAGTACACATCCATCGAGCGCACCGGAGTGCAACGGAGCACTTCCCTTAAGGGTGTGACACCCAGCACAAAAGCCCCTCTATCCACGCTGCATACCCCGACCCCAACCAGAAATATCACTCACTGCTTTTCTATTTGGAAGATTCATGACAAGCAAAACCACCTCCCCCTCTATTTCTCACACACACCACTTCTGTGACCTTTGACATTGAATTCAACTGAAAACAGGGACATTTGCTATGTTCCTCTGTCTGGACGTGTCACAGTTGCCATAACAGTGATCACAGGTTGTTACCTCATAGGTATGTTATCTTGAAGTGCCAGTGTCATGATCGTAATCAAGAAATGTGTTTGCACTTGACATGTCAATCAATGCATTGTTTTCATCGTGGTATAATAGATTGAAAGACACTATTAATCCTGAAGGAAATTAAATTAATCCAGTAGCTGATAACAACAAAACACCGACAATAACAAAAACAATGATAAAATAAATGAATGTTTCAGCATGAGAGCTTTTAAAGACACTTGACACCCATCAAAGAAATCATTGCTTTCTTAGCTATTGAATGATTATGAATAAAAATCTACATGTAAAATTTTGTGACAGTTAGGTGCTGGGTGCAAATAGAAGTGATCCATATGAATAGATGCAGCTGATCCCAAGAATGTCACTTTCAGAGGTTATGGACAAAGTGTCACTGTTGTTCTTATAGCGCCACCGTCAGGTTTACTGATTTTTTTGGCATAAAATCAGAGCACAAATGCACACAAAATGAGGTTCCAATAGACTCCATCATCCATGAGATATACAGTAGGACCCATTGTGGAATGAACCACGCCCGATCAACTTTGGCTGCCAATTGTGGAAAAGTGGTGAGGGATTTTTTAAAAAGAACCCTTCAGTCAGTTTTTATGTACAAATTTTGATAAAATACAGATTTTTTCTCATAATGGTAAAAACCCAGATCTTTTTCAATTGTCTAATCTGTTACCACCCAGGTCTTAGTCTCTTTCTCTCTTCCTCTCTCTATCACACAAACACACCAGTTAACACACAGGTGGATGTCATTAGTTAGTTGTCATTTTGGTTGTTGTGATGTCTGATGCACTTCTGGTTGAGTGACAGACATGATTAATATCAGTTCCTAATCCAAGTGACACCCTTGACTTCATTCCACCTCGGGCCAGATGTGTGTTATCACCCTTCCCCCTACCCTTCTCTCCCCAGGACTCTCATTACATACATACTTTCCATTTCTTACTTGGACTTAGACTTCAACCGTAGACCATAGGCCCTGTTTTTTCCCCTTTGGTTGTGATTTTGCATAATACAGAGACAAAATATAAAAATGATGTCATTCAGCCTCCTGCATTCTCAGTGAAAAATTGTTTCATCGTTTGTTGTTGGATCGTTGAGACAACAGGGTGGCTTATTACTTACAGACGATCACTATGGGTACCGGCACTCAGTTCACGCAAAAACATCGGTAAGATGGAATTAATAGTATTTTGGCTTTCAGAATAGTTTTTGGTGTTTAACCAACACTTATTGTCGAAGGCATCGCCCCTGCTAAAGAGTTTATGAAGCCACTACCACCACGGGGCAGCATCAGGATCCTGTAAGTCCACTTAAATACACAGTTTGGGTTTGCTTTGTTTTGTTTGTTTGTTTAGATTCTTTTTTTCCTTTACAGAGATCGTTTTAATACAGCAACAGCAAAAAAAAAAAGATCAAAAACCCAATTATGCGTTTGCTTGATCTTAAGTGATTAAAATTAATCAATATTTTATTTATGAGCAATTGACAAACATGAAATGATGTGTGAGTCACATTTATATCAGTAATGAAAATTTAAATCAAATTATTCACAGCTTTGTGTATTTAGTTGAATTTTACATTATTAAAAAGCCTGAAAATAAAAGTCTTTTTAGGATTTTACCTACCTGGGTGTTCGATGAAAACGCTCCTGAGGGATTTATGTATTTATTTACCTATATATGGAAAGTGACTGCGTGGGTGGGTTCAGTCTATGGCACTGAGTGAATCCAGGGGATGAGTGATGCAGATGTTGGGGCTCGGCTTACTCACAATGGAAACGCCTATTGTAGTGAGCAGTGGAACTAATTCCATGACAGCCTCCCCTCCACCCTCCCTCCCAGCTCCCCTCTCCTCTCCTCTCCTCTCCTCTCCTCTCCTCCCTGGCTGCAGCGCACCTCCCGACTGGGCTGCTGCTGAATAGACCTCTGACTTCACAAATTCAGCCTTTAGTAGACCGCCTCTGCTCTGGTCCCACCCATATGTGAACAGCTTTTGTCCCAAGTAAAGAAAAAAAAAAAGTCCTTTTCAGATTTTTCCTCCCCCCCTCCCTCCTCAGCATCAAGTGCAGGCTGAGCGCAGCGTCCCGGCTGCTTTCTCTCCAACCTCTTTGACGGAGCAATGAGGAGAAGGAGCCGCAGCCCTGCTGAGACCAGGACGTGTAGGATGCAGTAGCGCACATTGTTTTCTGTTGGGATCCTATTTGTGTAAAAACAAACAATAGTTTTTGGATTTGGGATATCCATCAATCGGATGCAAGCAGGTATGAGGACTTCCTCGTTTATTTATTTTCAGTTTGCAGATGAAGGGAAACACGGGAGGAATTTATAGAATTGATTCGTTTGACTTTTTTTGTTTTTATTCATTTATTTTTTTGCTCATTATTCTTTCTGCTTTGACTGTTGTTCTATTCACATGAATACACGTGTTGATTTTTTTTGTTGTTGTCAGGAATTAAAAAAAAAATCTTGATTTGTCTTCCCAATAGTAAAGGATTTTCATTATCATTATCAAAAGCGCACTTCAAAGCCAGAAATACGAAACTGTATTGTCAAAGTTCGTTCACACCGGATGTATTCAAAACAAAACACCAACTTTTAATTCTTCCCCTTCAGCCGCTGTGCTGAAACAGATATAAACCGACACATGTTATCGATTAATCGTGCTCAAATTTCATTCAGTGTCTCGTCTGATGTGCTTCTCTTTTATTTTCTTTTATGAGTACAATTATGGTATTTATTATTTTGCAGGCTGAAAACACAGCTGATTGCGGTTGATCCACAGAGACTTCAACCTTTGAATTCAAGCTGAAGCAGACATTATAATTATTCGCACATTTTCCTCCTCCCAACTGTAAATGCTTGTTACATGGGTCAGGGGTCATTATGTCTCATGTTTGAATGGATGTTTATTTAAAGTTTGGGAAATGGGTCAAAA